>JAKOGI010000089.1:1302500-1310100 GCA_029747015.1 Carnegiea gigantea | reverse complement strand
TGTGTGTGTGTGTTCGCGTGTGCGCGTGCGTGTGTGCGCGCGGGTGTGTGTGTGTGTGTGTGTGTTTGTGTGCGTGCGTGCGTGTGTGTGTGTATATATATATATGTAACACCTCCAACCCCTAGCGTTAGGAGCTTTAACGCTTTCTTAACTTCTAACTTAAATTTTGGGCCGAAACGGACAGAGTTTCGCCTAAAAACTAACCATTTTCTAGGCTTATTGCCTCGCATTAAACCCCTGCGTTCAATAGAAGGATAATGCACTCTAAAGGAAGCTCAACAAGTACACGCTGGAGTCCACAATTCTATGAGCCACTTGCCCGGAGTACACCAAATAACGTAGTTCAATAATAAAGTAAGAAATAAAAGATACGACTCAACGGATTACAGATCCGGAGTGCTGGGGTTTACATTCCAAAATATAGACAAGATCAGCTAAAAAGACAACTGGCTGATCAGATGGTTGGCTTTCGTGGCCATATAGAGTGATCTTTAAACTTTTTGCATTATATGAATTAAAGTACTTTATTTACATACATTTACAACTCTAGAGATACAACATATTATATCATTTAACTATTGAGTCTACCTTTATATGTGCACACACGACACTTTTTCAATGCCAGGGTAGACTTCAACTTGGCATAAGTAAATTGACTTCTACCTATCACAATAAAAATTTAGGAAAGGGAAAATAGTAATGGGATGAGCAACCATACGCTCAGTGAGTATTTCTCGACTCTTTAAAATCAAAACAGTTGCAGGCAATAATATCAATAATAGTCACATATCACGCATTTATACATTATTATCATATTAGGCAATCCTAGTCCCCAAGGAAAGATTACCACACATAAACTTCATACTACCCACTCAAACTCATTTCTAGGCCCTTAATGTCCAAACTTCCTTATTAACAAGCACTTAGGCACATAAACAAGTAAGCAACAAGGATTAAGTAAGATGCTTTCAAACACACTTTTGAAAACACAGTGACTCATGATATGCTCCAAGAATAGTTTATAAATCACACTAACTTCTTCAAGGCTTACATTCTTTCTAAAAATTCCTAAAATATCCATATTAGTAAGAAAAACTTGGCAAGAAACTTTCTTTCATAGGATATGCACATTTGAAAGCTTAAATATTCGATGCATTACAAGGATATAACCATACTTCATTTGAAATTTCATTTAAACTATACTTGGAATCTCATTCATAAGATATGCACAGGAAGCTTTCTTTCTTTTTCTTGAAAATACTTTACTTAGCCTCTTGAGGCTCATATTTTTTAAAAGGAAATCTCTTTCATATCAGTCCTCTAATGACCCTTATAAGCTTTTCGAGTCTTATTCGAATTGGCCTCTTAATGGCCCTTAAAATCTTTCTTTTTCCTGAAATATTTAAAATGACGAAATGCCAATTGCTTTGCTTACTTATTAGAAAAATACTCTTGGCATAAGGCCATCATAATATATTGGTTGAGTGAGATCTATTCTCAACCCCATAGTGAGAGTATCGCTCATCCATATGCTCTCACTCTCGGGATGGCTACATAATTGGACCTTACATACACCCTCGTCAGGGTCTTCTAGGGTTTCCCACTACTGGGACTTACACCCTAGGCTATGAATTCCCCCATTCTAGCAAGTTTACTCTCATCTTACATACATTCATTAGCACATTATCTTAGCCAATTTAAAGCATATGGCCATAGCAGCTAATAAGTTTGCTATCTCGTATAGCGAAATCATTTATTATACAACTCACTCCTTTTTTAAATTCTTTATGCCTTAAAATTTGCATTCATATAGTTAAAGATAGGCCGTCATTCACTAATAGTCATGACTACTTTTATTTTCAACCCTGTAAAACCTTCTTTTTCAAAATCTCACTCTCACACACATGAAAAGCTTAATGTCATAGAAGGGGAGCGGCTCACACGTAACACATTCAAACATTTCATAATTCAACTTGAAAACCTCTTAAAATCGCAATGAATTTGCTAGCTCGCAAATTGAAACTCATTCGAAACTTAAAGTACTTAGCTAGCATACATTTCAATCTAAGTTTCGTAATAGACATCTTCAAGTGTCACTTTTCAATTCATTTCAATCTTTTTAAACACAAGAAGGGGATATGAACAAGCTAAAACCTTAAACATTTTCGAACTCATTACTAGTTTGCTTTTTAACTTCCTAAACCTATCGACGATTCAGTTGAGTCACTTATTGAGTAGTTCGATGATTTAGGACCTTTTTACACTTTAAACATCTTAACAAACTAATAGGCAACTGGTAAACATTCAAAACATTCACAATTATGAAAACAAGCCTTTAACGATCCTTTTTAAAGATGTCTAAGTTCAAAATCAATCACATAGCATCATTTAATATTTTCAAGGGGGAGAGGGTTCACAAGTAGCACATTCGTAACACTTCACAGGAACAATTTCAATTGAATCTACTTTAATATTTCATAAACCTCGCAATCCATACGATCATGGTTAATATCGAACCCAAGCTCCCTCCTCACACAACAATGACTATAAGAACCTCAAATTACTTAATAGTTTTACATCAAACCATCCAACTACCAAACTCGGCTCAACATCACAATAATTCAATCGATTAATACACTAAACCAAAATCCATAAGCATAGTGTTCATATGCAGCCCTCAAAACAGATTTTAGACATATTAAACTGATTGAGCAATGGTTTTAACACACGTTTCTGGTTGTTTTACAAATTCCTCAAGTCACCCAGTTAGCAAATTGGGCGTTGATTCACACGCATGACTCTAAATCAGTATCAACACCATTTTCACTTAATTCAACCTCAAATGTTCGAATTACTAGTAATACAATTTCAGAATCTCAACATAAACTACCTAAAATCATTAAATTCGTTTGAAATTACTATAATTTGGGAGGCGAGAAACACCCAACTCGGTCCTAACCTCGGATATGAATAGCAGGGATGGTGGTGTGAATTAGGAAGTCTGAACTAAGCCTCTGGACCCTCAAAATGGCTTGACCCAAAACCCACGGCCACACAACCCTAATCTGCCTGCTGTTACCACGAATTCGAACCCCTCAACCCTCACTTTGGTTGCTCCTTGCCCTAAAATCGCCTCAGATTTAGAGTGGAGGATGAGAATGGTGTGGCTATAGAGGATCTAGCAGACGCTCAGGGCCTCAGGGTTGACCGAGAAGACCACAAACGTGGTCAGTCTGGGTCTGGGTTCACGCGGGTGGCAGGTTCCAGGGACGAGTTGCTATGAGAATCGATTTGACCTAGCGGTAATGGACCAACCACCAGCACGGTGGTACACCACTGTCCCTTCTCTCTCTCTCTGTCTCTCTCTCTCTAGTGTTGGTGGATGCGGGCTGGTGTAGCAGGGGAACACCCCTTTCTCTGTTGTATGCTTGAAGCAGAAAGGGGCTTCGACCCCTTTTTAGTTCTCAATCTCTCCTTTTTTTTTTGTGTCTCAAGCTAGCTCAAATCAACACTGCTAGTCTCATTCACACCCCGTACTTTAAACCCAAATCGATATTACGGCCTTTCAACAACTATTTATTTTCAAATATATCAAGGTTCGATTTAATACACCTCGAAGCTAATGCCAAGGTTAACAAGCTAATCGTACTTAGGTTCCCACTCGATTTAGTACCCGTTAATAATCGTTATTAACGCTTAGTAAAAATAAACAAAGAATTTTCAAAACTAACAATAACAATAATAATAGCAACAATAATATTCTATTAGTAAAATTATCGTTCACATAAGCCCATCAACAATAATTTAACTCATATAGTTACTAAAATACAATTTTATAATGTAAGAAGACAAGACAGTCAGCTCAGCGTAAAAATAAAGAAAAACGGGCGTTACAATATATATATCCATATATATATATCCATATATATATATGTGTGTATATATGTGTGTGTGTGTGTGTGTGTGTGTGTGTGTGTGTGTATATATATATGTGTGTGTGTATATATATATTATATGTGTGTGTGTGTGTGTGTGTTTGTGTGTGTATAGTATCTATACACACACACACACACACATCTATATCTGCATTGTATTTATGTATGTAGTATGTATGTCTGTATATATATATATATCTATATATATATTAGATTAGCATATCTATATATAATATACACACACACACACACACACACCCTACATATACATATATATTATATATAATTTTATTTTTTATAGTATGTATGTATGTATCCATGTATGTATGTATGTATGTATGTGCATATGTAAAGTATGTGTATATACATATATACATATATATATATTTACGTATATATATGCGTGTATATTTATATATATACATGTGTGTGTGTGTGTGTGTATACACTTATAAGTGTGTATGTGTGTGTGTGTGTGTATATATATATATATATCTATATATATATATATAGTATATCTACTATAGTATATATATATATATATATATATATATATATATATATACATATACTACATATATATATATATATATCTAGATTATTTTATATATATATTAATATATATAATATATATATATAATCTATATATTATATATATACACACATATACATATATATATATATTATGTGTGGTGTGTGTGTGTTATATATATACACACACCACCACTATATATATATATATGTACATGGATGTATGGTATATATATATAATATAGATATATTATATATATATATATATATATATATATTATATATATTATATATTAGATAATATTATATATATAAGATATATATATATATATATATATAATATGCACACCCACACACACACACACATCCATATATCATACATACATATGTATACATCAATGTGTGTGGTGTGTGTGTGTATATATAGATAATATTCTTATTATATCTATATAATATATATATATAATATATATATATATCCATATATATATATGATATATTATCTATTATAATTATATACATATAGATATATATTATAAATAAAATTTTTTTATTATATATCTATATATATATATATCTATATCAACATAATGTTCTACCTATATATAATATAAATATATATATACAACGTGCAACACACATTTATATATATATATAGATATATATATACTAAATATAATAATATTAATATTATAAAAAAAAAAAAAAGATATATAATATATATATATATATATATATCTCATCTATATATATATATATATATGTAGACATACATAGTTGTGTGGAATGTGTGTGTCTATATACATACATAATATAATATAGTATAGATATATATCTATAATTATATATATATAAGATATATAATATAATATAATATATATAAAGGACCTGCCTTCTTTATTTTAGGTTAACCTAGCTGTCTTACCTTCTACGTTATAAAATTCGTATTTTTATTAACTATACGAGTTAAATTATTATCGATGTGCTTATGTGAACAATAATTTTATTAAAAAGAATTACTGTTATTATTATTGATTTTATTGACGTTACTTATTTATAAAATTATTGAATCGAGGATAACCCGAGTTTTAAAAATCGTTTTTTGTTTTATTTAGTCGATTTCCGAAGTTTAAGTAGGATGCCACTTGTAGGGCGTTTTGACCCGAGCTTAGACCGATCGATAACGAAAATGGGAACGGGATTTAATTAGTGTGGCTTTTGGAAACAAGAAAAAAGAAAAGGAAAAATTAATAAAAAGGGGGGTTGAATTCGGGTCTCAGACACCCGAACCCCCGACCCACCTCTCTCTCTCTCTCTCTCTCTCTCTCTAACACTCGCTACTCTCTCTCTCTCTCTCTCACCCCGACAATCACTGGGCGGCGTCTGGCGTCTGGCGTCACCGCCGTCTGCTACACGTCGCCGACGAGAGAAGGAGGCCATCGGTCCCCTACCCACGCGTCACCATCCGCCGACCAACACCGTTCTCCTTCCTCCACTTCTTGCAGCTGAGCAAACCCATAAACACACACGTCGCCGCCCCGATTTCACCACCCACGTGCCGGAATCCGGCCATACTCACCAAAGTCGACCCCCATTATAAATTAAGGGGTCGAATTCGACCCAAACCGCGTTAAATCTTCATCAAATTGGAAGCTCGGGGTTCGAGTTTAGTAAGTAGTCGAGCTAGGGTTCGAGTTCAGCGAATTGGACGTGCATTGGGGCGTGAAATTACTCTATTGGGGTTGAATTTAAGCTAGTCTAAGTAAGTGTTCTTCCCCCTCCTAAATTATTATTACATTCGATAATGTTTTAGCCTAGACGATGATGCATGTCAGCTTAGGTTTAGTTAATCTCATGGAAACTGTAATGAGAAACTATGCGTGTTAAGTTAGATGGAATACATGCCTGAAAATATAGTTCGAAATGAGTTATGCATGCTTAGAACCGATTCAAGTGAATTCAGTTAATGCATGCTTGAAAGGTTGATTTGAATGGTAACTTCGATATGATAAATAAATGCCTAGAATCGTATTATGCTTAAATGACTTAAATAGGTTCGAATGGTAACTTCGATATGATAAATGAATGCCTCGAATCGTATTATGCTTAAATGACTTAAATAGGTTCGAATAGTAACTTCGATATGATAAATGAATGCCTAGAACGTATTGTGCTTAAATGATTTAAATAGGTTTGAATAGTAACTTCGATATAATAAACGAATGTCTTGAATCGTATTATGTTTAAGTGGCTTAATTAGACTTGAAATGTAAATTCGAAACAATGAATGAACGCCTCGAATCGTTACTTGTCTATTTAGTTGAATTATACTTATGAAATAGCTCAGGAAATAACGTTCGAATGACGAAGTGAGCATATTTTACCCCTTAACTGCAATACCTGAATATAATTGTGTTTCATGCTTAGTTGGTTTAACTTAGCTTACTAAGCATTCATTTCAAGTTAAGGTCGTATGAATGTCTATATATATGTATATGTATGGTTATAACCATTGGTTACAGCGCACAACTAATTATTATTTGTTTGTTCGGCAAGTTAAGCATTGGTAATTTACGTAAGTTTATATATTGCTTTTCAGTATATCATGATAATTAGAATACTAAATTGTGAAATTGAAAACGAGATGGTAGTTGGATGGTTTGAGGTAGAACTATGAGTGGTTCGAGGTCCTATGGTCGGTTGCTATGTGAGGAGGGAGACTGGGTTGTGATTACTGCAATCGTGTGGATTGCGAGGCCGTGTATGGCTCATTATGTTATTGAGATGATTATGAAGTACTTGAATGTATTATGTGCAAATCCCTTCCCTTTTATGTTATTAAGTGCATTATGCGTGTGAAGGTGTTGTTTTAAAAAGGATATTTCTCATGTTTCAAAACAATAGTAGCCATGACTATTAGAAATCAATGGCATATTTTAGCTATACGAACTTCGTTTTGGGAGTGAACTCGCTTGAACGGGGGAAACCCTAAAGAGTTTTACAAAGGCATGAGTTGTATGATAAATGATTTTGCTGTGAGAGGCAGCAAAATTATTAGCTGTTATGACCCATACGGTTTAAATTGACTAAGATAATATACTTCGGACAATATGATATGAATGATGTTAGCCTAG
>JAKOGI010000089.1:1180000-1295000 GCA_029747015.1 Carnegiea gigantea | reverse complement strand
TCCTCTGAAATTTGGATAACATTTTTTCGTGGACAGTGTATCTGACGGAAACAGAACGCAGAAGAGTATTGGATTATGACATTTCAGTTTTGGGGGCGTAGAGTTTGCAATCATTAATGGGGATTGGGGCCAACGCAATACTTCAGGCATCACAATATTCAATATAATAGAGAATCCACTTGTTTGTTATATCCATGTACATAACTGTCCCTAAATTTAAACCATTCAAAATTTCTGCTTTTTATATCACTGTAACAATTTTCTCTCTATATATAATGAAAGATAATATTTTGAAAATTAGAAAAATTTTTATAATACAAACAAAATCCATTAATTAAGGTGGTCATCAAATCCACTGTTCAAAACGAAAACTAATTCCCCTTCACACTCAAATGGCCCCTCTTTATATGCACGTTTCTTGTGCAGATATCATTTCCAGCTACATTTTTCACGACTCTCTCTCTCTCGCTCCCTCTACATCTCGATCTAACTCTTCTGTATCGTTTCTTGTCTAGTGGGAATAATCTTTTTCGCACCATTTTTTGACATCGACCCAGAAATTGACATTAGATTGGGCCACGTCTTCCTTGAACTGCTTGAACTCTTGGTAATGGAAGTTCAATTCCATGAATATCGTCTTATCAATTCATCGACCGAGGCAGAATCTCCATGCTAGAAAGCTCTGTTAAGGCCCTGTTCTTTTCGTGGGGAAATTGTAGGCGTGGGATGGGTGGGAGTGGGAAAGGAGGGGAAAAAGTGACTCGGAGTGAGTGAGAGTGGTATTTTTTTTAAGTGTGGAAAAGGGGGGAATGAGTGAAAAGAGCGGGAAGAAGTGGGAAAGAGTGGGAATGAGTTTAATAAAGTAAGAGAATCGATGTAAATTACTTATTTCTTTTAATGTCATATTTTATTTCTGATAGTAATTACCGATGATAAAAATTTATGTTAGACTGAAATAATTATTTTTCTGTGTTGATTCATGTACGAAATATTGTTTCGTTGTCATTGTTGCCCCAAAAAATTGTAGTTTTCGTTATTCGTAAAATAAATTTCAGATGTATTTTTTTCATATATTAACCAAATACGAACAATGAAAAAAATACACATATGTTCAGGCCTCATTCTTTTCGCTGGTAAATCCAAATTTACTAACCTTAACCGACTTCAACCCACATCAGCCCACTTCACAAACTTCAATAAAAAAAATTAATTTCAGCCAACTTCAATCAACTTAGCACATTTTCCACTGTTGTAACCAATTTTTACCCATCATACAAAAAAAAGATTCAACTAACTTCAACCAATTTCAATCCACTTCAACCAACTTCAACCTACTTCGATAAAAAAATACTCACTTCAACTTACTTTAACCCACTTCAATAAAAAATACCCACTTCAGCCTACTTTAATTCACTTCTATCAATTTCAATCAACTTCACCCATTTACCGATTTATATTTTCTAACGAAAGAGCAGACCCTTAGCACACAAAAAATAATCATCTGCAATTTGTGTGAAGAACTTTCAATGTTTTGTTACTAACGTATACGGAAAAAAAAATCTGCTCAAAATACACATACAATACATCTACATTTCCTGTCATGAATTACAATAAACGCAAAAAAAATTTACAGGTTCCTTCATTATGTTGGAAAAAACATCTGCAAATTTGGCCCCAAATTACGATAAACGAAAAATAAATCTGTTACACATACAGTAACAACCATCTATGCTCTCGTGACCTATAACAAATATTTCGTTACCAACGCAAAAAAAATAATAATTAAGCATCTCTTCGATATAGAAAATCAAACGGAAAATATCTACCAGTCATAAAAAACTAACATTTGCTTAACAAAGCAAAAAAAAAATTATTTCTTTAATATATATAACAAAAATTGTGTCATTTACAATTTCCGTCACAATTAACAAATATTTCCGTAATATTCAAAAAATAAATAAAACTTTTGATAATTGTTATCAGACTATTCGTACACATAATTACATAAATTATAAAAGTTTTCAAAATATGAAAAATAATAGTTATATGTAGGAGCTACAAGGAGTGGGTGAAAGTGGGTGAAAGTGGGAAGAAGTGGTAATTTTTTTAAAGTGTGGGAAGATGTGGAAAAGGGGGGTGTGAGTGACAGGAGTGAGAAAAAGTGAATTGGGTCCATTAAATTACGAAAATAACAAGGCCTAAGTTGAAGAAGGTGTGGGCAAATATGATGGCCACTAATTTTTGGATAAGTATTGAAACCTTTGCCCACGATGGGATAGACACTCGCTAGATAGGGGGTGGAGAGAGATGGGGGGGGGGGGGGGGACGGCGGGGAAGGAGTCACCAGAAAAGTTGCATGATGAGGCTAGGAACAATGGGGGTGGCTGATTTTTTTGGGGGGGGGGGGGGGAGGTGTCGAACAATATTAACAGGGACCAAACAATTCTCTATTGGTTCTCTATGGGTTATTAAATATTTTTTATTTATAAATAATTTAAACAAAAAGTTTTAAAAATTTAACAGTGAAAATTAAAGAGTGATACATGTGCGGTTGAAATTTGACTAAATATGGTGATTTTCATATAATGACGACAATTATAAGCTTTTGCTAAATAAATATTCCAATATCCACTATCTACAGGAGTGCTAAACTCTGCTTGCCACTAATTTTGCATTGCCCATTGTTGCATGTACGTTATGTTGCACAATAAATAATAATAATAATAATAATCATCATCATCATCATCATCATAATCATAATATCCAAGTCTAGCAAAATTTATTTTTATTTTCTTTCCATAGGAGCCATGAAGGACACTACAATACAACTACAATACAATAAGATAGAGAGGAATGGAACATGAGACCTAATATACTTAGAACCTTTGTCTTAACCACTAGGCTAAGATCTCATTGGTAAATTGATTTTTTTTTTAACAAGGATAAAATAAACTATAAAAATTGTTAGACCTCTTGTCACAAAAATCCGCCTAACTATGTCCTCTACCGAAATAGACCTAAGAGATGGAGAAAACAAATATCTAAGAGACATGATGCTATAATAGGGTGACCAAATTCGAAAGCCAATCTACTCTCATATTTGCTTTTCTGGAAAGATGATTGATGATTAACTGAATACCTTATTTTTGCCAAATGTATGTGTTGTCAATAATAATAGATGTTTCCTAGCAAACTTGAATCTTCCCTTCCAATTCTTGAATCATTATCTTGTTGTATCCCAATTTAAATTTCAATCGTAAGCCATTGCATAAGGCTTTGACTTCTAAAATGTGTCACCAAAGTAAGTTGCTCCTGTTCTTAAGAGACCACCCATCCAATCACGAATGATGAAACCTTCTACTATTGAGAAGTTGTTGAGAGATTCGTCAAAATTAAGTTTGATGGATCCTGGTTTTGGGTGGGGGTGAGGGATGTCACCTTAAAATATGATCTAAGGTGCTAGGGAGAGAAAAAGATCTTGTAAAACATTAATTAATTGACATGCAATTTCGAATTCTCCATTCTACGATAACTTTTTTTGCTCGAATTAAGCATGCAATTTGGTTGAAATTCCATTATTAAATAGCGCTGTATTCCTAGACCTCTAAATACTCCAAAACAGACATGAAAATTTTTTGTTTTAAATTCAAGTTATGACAAGATTTCCCATTCATACATTATGAAAGGTCTAGGCGTCCTAGTGGAGAAAAACTACTTGGAAGCCAGTGATACTTTGCTGCTAGGTCCTAAACCTTGTTGATGATTTGACAATCTCTAAAAAGATGTTCTATAGAGACTCATTATCACCAAAATAGAGTAGACAAATTGGGTTGATATTAAGTCCTCTTTTAAGTAAAGTACCTATCACTGGTAGAGTTTTATGGCAAAGTTACCAAATGAAGATTTTGAAATTTGGCATAGTGTCCATATCCCAATTCCATTTGAACGACCAAGTTGATGACTCATAAGGTGAATGCCATGGGCTACTTATTTAGCTTATTTTGGGCTTGTTCTTTCGTGGGTCAATCCACATTTATTAACTTCAACCCACTTCAACCTACTTCAACCTATTTCAACCCACTTGAAAAAAATACCAACTTCAACCCACTTCAACCAACCTCAACCTACTTCAACCCACTTCAACCAACTTCAACCCACCCCCTTCATAATTTTAATAATTTGTAAAGTATCATATGGGATTTAGGGCCGGTTGTTTTCGTGAGTACATTGGGTGGGGAAAAGGGTGAAGTCGGTTGAAGTAGGTTGAGGTAGGTTGAGGTAGGCTGAAGTTGGTATTTTTTTTTGAGGTGGGTTGAAATAGATTGAACTAGATTGAAGTAGGTTGATGTAGGTTGAAGTGCGTTGAAATTGGTATATTTTGTATGTGGTGGATTGAAGTGGGTTAAAATAATGAGAATGAAACTAATGTGTGATAATTTATGAACTTATCGAAATTTTGTGAAATTTTTGTTCATTCTTTTTTATTTTTTATTTTTTATTTTTAATTTTTAATTTTTTAATTTTTTAATTTTTAATTTTTTAATTTTTAATTTTTAATTTTTAATTTTTAATTTTTAATTTTTAATTTTTTTACTTTTTATTTTTAATTTTTAATTTTTAATTTTTAATTTTTAATTTTTAATTTTTCTTTTTTATTTATTATTTTTTATTTTGTATTTTGTATTTTTTACGTTGTTTGTTTTATTTTTTATTTTTTAGTTTTAATTTTTATTTTTGAATAAAAATTAAAAATTTAAAACTAAAAATCGAAAAAATAATAAATTACAAAATAATAAATTGAAAAATAAAAAATAAAAAATAAAAAATAGGAACCAAGAAATTAAAAAATAAAAAATAAAAAATAAGAAATAAAAAATAAGAAATAAAAATTTAAAAATAAAAATAAAAAGTACAAATAAAAAATAAAAAATAAAAAAATTAAAAATAAATAAAAAAATCAAAAATCAAAAATAAAAAATAAAAATGAAAATAAAAAAATAAAAAAATAAAACAATAAAACAATAAAAATAAAAAATAAAAATAAAAAATGAAAAATAAAAAATGAAAAATGAAAAATAAAAATTAAAAAATGAAAAATGAAAAATAAAAAACAAAAAATAAAAAATAAAAAATAAAAAATAAAAAATAAAAAATAAAAAATGAAAATGAAAATGAAAAATGAAAAATAAAAAAATAGAAAACTGAAAAATGAAAAATGAAAAATAAAAATGAGAAATGAAAAATGAAAAATGAAAAATTAAAAATTAAAAATTAAAAATGAAAAATTAAAAATGAAAAATGAAAAATAAAAAGTAAAAAATAAAAAATAAAAAATAAAAAATAAAAAATAAAAAATAAAAAATAAAAAATAAAAAAATAAAAAAATAAAAAATAAAAATAAAAAATAAAAAAGAATAAACAAAAATTTGACAAAATTTCGATAACTTCATAAATTATCAAACATTAGTTACATTCTTATTATTTTAACCTACTTCAACCCACCACATAAAAAATATGCCAACTTCAACCCACTTCAACCAACATCAACCCACTTCAACCTACTTCAACCTATTTCAACCCATCTCAAAAAAAAATACTAACTTCAACCTACCTCAACCCACCTCAACCTACTTCAACCTACTTTACCCTTTTACCCACCCTATTTACCCACGAAAACAACAGGCCCTTTGTGGTGAAATCACCTAAACAAATCAAAATCCAACAGAAGGAATCACTTATATCATGGATGGGTATCCTGATACCCTAAATCTTATAGATAATATGATGATTGTTAAGAAATCATATCAGCATAGGGATATCCCAATCTAAGTTACGCTAAATAAAGTCAAAATCTTTGCATTAGGTTGAGGAACACTATCTTCAGCCTGTCCCAAGATCTCTATTAGATTTCTATTTTCAATACAGTTTTCAATCCAGAAGGAGATCCCATTCCTTTTTCTTGCTTACCACAGAATACCTTTTGTGAGAAGGTCCCTGCATTTTAAAATGCTTTTTCAAACTAGCTAGTTCATATTTTTCTGTTTATAGCTAAATAAGCATGCATTATGTAAGTACTTGACCCTTATAGATTGTGCCCACAACTCAGCATGTTTATGAGTACTTTACAAGCCCATTTATACTGAAAATCCTTATTAAAAACTTTGGTTTTAAGCTAGCCTAGTCCTCTATTTTGTGCAATACAGATCTTATCTCATGCTATAAATGGTAGTGCTTTTTCTATATTAAACTTATTCTAGAAAAATTCTCAATTACATTTGTCTAGATATTTGGTGTTAGTTTTTGATTTGAAACCCAGCATCATGTGGGTCGCAATCAAGTGACTCTAAATGTGATTGAATTAAGATTGTTCTTTCTACTTTGGACAAACAATTAGCTTTCAATCCTTCTAATTTTGAGGCTACTTTGTCAATTATTTCTTGGAAGGTTGAGCTAGAAGGTGGCCCTAAAACATAGGGCATCCCAGATATCTTTCCAAGTGATGCATATTAAGCTCCAAGCTAACTCCTAACTACACCCTTATCCACACCAAAGTCAAAGCCAATTTTCCTTGGTCATCGCTCCAGCATTTCACTTGGTTTTTGGCATGGCTTTTGACCAACCAGTCAATATCCAATGGGGAAATTTATACTTAGTTGGGAAGCTTAGAGAGTTAAATTTAGGATGATGCAATAAAATCTCAAGTCAGGTTGCTTTTAATTCCCTAAAGTGATGAAAATTCCAACATACACAGTGCAAGTTGTTTTTAATAAGAAAATTTGCTGAATTTGGGTCGAGTTAAAACCTAGTTAACGAAGCCCAAACAAAGCAAGCCTAAGTTTTTTAATCCCCCATGAGCTAAAATGTGACATTGTTTTCCATTATTAGAAGAAATGGCCCAAATACTTGAAGTGTGCACAAAATTTCAATTTTGGAGCAATTTGATATTAGGCTTTAATTAAGGAAGATATAGCTATTAATCTTTGAGATTAATTGGCACGAGGTGATTTTACACATGCCAAGGAAGACTTCTTAAGTGGTTGGGCCTCCATTGGAGGTGGAGAGTCTTCTAGAAACCTTCTAGAAGGAGGGGGAAGAATCCTGAAAAAATACAGCTCATATTAGTTGTAATTGTCTTAGTAATTTGATTTATTTTCCTAAGATAATTTATAATCCCCTTATTAGTACACTTGCCCCACTCTTTCAACAACTAGTCCCCCTATTTTGGATATTTATATACCCCATTACCTCTATGTAAACTTAGCTTGAGTTGAATTATAAGTGGAAAGGCAAATGGCTATTTTTTATCACTAAAATCTCTACATCTTTATCTCTTTAATCAAGAGTGGTGAGTAGAGTCTTTCCTTTAGGATTCTTTCTTGGCAGCTAAGAGCCTTTAGAAGAGGAATTTGATAGAAAGTAAATAAACTATCATTAATATCTTACCTAGGGTACAAACCTCACAATCTTACCGATTGATTGAGTTCGACCCAAGAAAAGCATTCTTGGTGTGATTATTTTCCTTGTTATCTTTGATCTTGGAAGTTTGAAGAACGATCCTCATCAGCTTTATTAGGGCTAGAGCTTCTTTTAGTTGGTTTTTGAATTAGATCCTTCATTGATTTAAACACCTCATTGTCTTTTCATTTTAACCCTAAAAATCCACACTTTGGCTCTTCAAAATTGTTCTTCATTTACCTACTTTATCAACCCTCATGAGTCCATAAAGAACTCTAATTATAGTCAAAACACAATTCCTAACCCAAACACACCCCTAAAACTTCACAAAAAGCATTCACAACAAGGTTGTCAAAAAAAAAAAAAAAAACCCCCAAGCAGAGATTTGGCACGGCCTACCTGTGCTGCTTGGCACGACCGTGCCACCTTTTCTATAATCCCATTCTTGTTCCAGAGATTTGGCGTGCTACATAGCATGGCCGTGTCCCTTTATTTTCACTACTTTTTTGTCTGTGCCACCTCTAGCACGTCCATGCTTCCCCTGTTTCCATCCTATTTCACCTTACAAATTACTACCATGGCCAGTAAGGGAGATGGTTCTCATTCTAAAAGCATTCTTCTTAAGAAAGTGAGGAAGCTCACTCAAGAGGTTGAACAAGTGAGGGGATATGTATAACGAAACCCTTACCGATGAGGCTATGATGTTAGCTCTATTGACTTTGCATGCTTTTCCTCTCATGAAGACTTTGATGATGAAGAAGAAGGACTAAGAGAAGGCATCCAAGGAATGACCCTAGAGATCTTAAAGTTGAAGTTCCGAAATTTGATGGCAATATTAACCTGGAGAGCTATCTTGTTAGGGTTTAAACCCTTGAAAGGATATTTGAACTCGAAGGTTACAATGATGAAAAGTCCTTCAGGTTGGTTATTCTTAAATTGAAGGGGTATGCTTCACTTTGGTATAAGCACTTAAAAAGGAGTAGGGTTAGAGAAGAGAAACCCAAAACTAAAACTTGGTCCAATCTCAAGAAGCATATAGACAAGAGATTCTTACCCACTTCTTACAAACAAGAACTCTACCTCAAGATTACCTCTCTTAACCAAGAGAATCTAAAGGTAGAAGAGTACATTAGGAAGTTTGAACAACTTCAAATGAGGGTTGCCTTGGATGAAGAACTCAAACCCAAGATTGCTAGGTTCATCAAAAGGGGTTATCACCGAGCATTGCTAACAAGCTGGATTTACAACCTTACTTATCCTTTGATGATGTGTGCCAGCTAGTTATCAAAGTTGAGAAACAACTTAAGGGTCGAAAATCCTTTCAAGCTACTCCCTGTTTGTACAAGAAATACAATATTCTTACAATACTTTTATACCTAATTTGTACTCAAAATAACTACTATGTTTAGATTTTTATTGGATTTTATTTGAGTTTGTGGGTGATGGAAAAAATTAGAAAAAGATGAAGAAATGTTGAAAATGAAGAATTGGTTCAAGAAGCCAAACACATCCCTCAGACAACTCTTCCCTATGGCCCAAAAACAAGGAACCAAGGGCGGAAAAATAAAGGAAAGAAAAACCACCAACCTGTTCCCCCTCCCACTTCTCGGTCACATGACCTACACCCCCTGTTATTCACTATAATATCTCTCCTCTCTCACTGCTCAGTACCTCGAAACTCCGTCCCATCTTAGCTCCTTCTCTCTCGCTTCGACCATCATATCCCACCATTTCGACCATCACCTTTATCCTTATCCACCATCTTCATTTATGCGCCGACCCAACACCGAATCATCTCCTTTAAATGCCAGCACAACATCCATCCCTGCCATCCATGTCATCTGCAAAATCAATAGTTAAGATGAAGATTGAAGATTATTTGGACGGTATATATTGGGAAGCAGCACACAAGCCAGCTAATTTAGGTTTTAATTTTTAGGTTTTTAGGTTTCTATTTTCGTATTTGTAAGACTTCAAGTTTAGGTTTTAATGCCCTTCAAAATTTCAGATTTGTTTCCCTAGTCTTCAATTTCGAGTAATTGATGTTTAATTTAGTTAATTTCGAATTCTAATTTTTGATTTTCGATCTGTAGCAATGCCAATTTTGGGTTTGATTTTAAGAAATTTTGATTTTTTCCCCTTGCCCTATTCTTATTCTTCTTCCTTTTATTCATCCCCTATTCCTAGAAACTTGAAATGAGTGTAAATGGCGTTCCCGCCTTGTTTGGGCAAGCTTAAAGCCCTTTTATGTTTTTCTGGATTACTATAGCCTGATCTCGAGATTTGCATCCCTATTCTTTCTCCTCTTTTTTTCATTCCCCCTCTCTGTCCTTTTCTCTAATCGAGTTCAGTATGTATTCAGTTGGAGCTTGGTCTGAGTAATGGGGCCTTGAGAAAATTAGATGCCAGGTTGAATCCTTCCCTCCCCTCTACGCTACAGTTTTGGTTCTATTCTTTCTCCTCTGTGATTATTTTTATGATTATGCATTTTCTAAGGCCTTGTTCATCTTTGTTTACTGGGTTGTAAGGGTTGGCTATGACTGTGTGTTTGTGTTCTCTTCTGGTTGTGATTGTTATCAATAGTTCTATTGAGTTGGGGATGGGAGGAGAACAAAAGAATTGTTATGTTTTTTAAGTTAAAAGTAGGACTGTCAAATGGGTCAGGTCAGGTCGATTTCGTGTTCGGGTTGATGTTAAATGGGTTGAAGACCCTCTGACCTGATCCCGACCGGTTTAATAAACGGGTCCAAAAACTCGACCTGAAACCGTTTACAAATTAAATGAGTTGACTCCTAATTCTGACCCATTTACCTATTTAACTTAAACGGGGCAGAATCAGGTACCCAATGACCTATTTAACCCATTTAACCTGTTTAACATTTAGGCATAAAATACATTTCAACACTTGCAAGCCTTAGTTCTTCCATAAATCCAGCACATGTCACTGCCATTCATAATTTGATAAAACACATCACTAAAACCATTACCAAAACCTAGAAGTACCAAGTTAAACAAACCATAACCACCAAGCAACTAAGTGCAAATACACAAGTTCAAGCTCAACAGCGATTAGCCTATTGCACAACCAAATATAAGCTCAAAGTAACAATGCATAAGAACTAGTTAACCAAAGCTGAAGTTTGCCCATATCCACTTCCAGCTGCACTTTTTGATTGGACTTCACCATCTTCATCACCATTCAAGTTCATGTTCATTACATCTCCATAAAGGTCATCCAAGTTGACTTGAGGTGGTATGAGTGCTAATATAAATAACATACAAAATTATATTAGATAAAACTAAAGAAAAAAAAAACATATGAAACTAAAAACAAATAAGAAGAAAACTTATCACCTTGGCCAAATAACCAAACTCTAAGCAAATAACAGCTTCCACTGTATCTGACTTAAGAGAGCTATGGAATGCATCGAGGACTCTACCACTAACACTAAAGGCAGACTCAGATGCAACAGTAGACAATGGGATAGTCAGAATATCACGAGCCATTTTTTAGAGTAAAGGGTATTGACCTTGATTCGTTCTCCAATGAGCAAGAACATCAAACATTTCAACTCGAAGTAGCTTATTCACCTTCAAATATATCTCCAACTCAGATTTGAAAACAAACTCAAACTCATTACTTGAATATTGATTAAAGTCCTAAAGATTAAAATAAGTCACTTAGGCAAAATAGAACAAAACATATATAATAAAACAACTAAAAAAAGTACAGAACATTAACTTTGGGAAACATATCATCTAAAAGAAGTAAAAAAGCAGTAGTAGTAGCAAGTGACAGTGGAGTATAAGCATAGAACAAAACAAAATATAATAAAACAGCAAGTAAAAGAAGTCCAGATTGAATAATAGCTGCTAAGAAAGCATATTCATGCCAAATTTGTATAAAAAAGTAGCTAAAAGAAGTGAACACTAATTTTGGGCAAAATAGGATGTAAAAGAAGTAAACACTAGCAGCAGCAGGTGACATTGGAATATCAGCATATAACAAAACAAAATACAATAAAATACAACAAGTAAACAACAGGTGACAGTGTAAAAGAAGTTAGTACCTGCATAAATGCATTTGACTGGGCTCCTACAGTTGAGTTGGCTTGAGCAGTTGTAGAGGGTGGATTAGGAGACGAAGAAGATCCCTTAGCATACGCAGCATACAATGCAAACAACTTGTCTTTCAACAACCTTAACTCAATAGCATAGTTATCACCATAAACCTTTTTGTATGCCCACTCCACAAATTGATACTTATACTGAGGATCTAAAATTATGGCAATAGCCATGATTGTGCTAAAGTCGGACCATTACTTTTCAAATTTAGCAAACATCCTTATAGCAATGTTTCTCATAAAAGCATCACCACTTTTCATCTCTTCTTTCAACACTAATCTTACCCTCACCACATTAGGAAAATAAAGATTGGAAGTAGGATATCTAGACCCCGAAAAAGCACAAGTAACTACATAGAACACTTTCAAAAAGCTATAAATTTCTCAATTTTTACCACCCCATCCATTCTTGGACAGTGGGTGAGATTGCTATCAACAACCTCCAAATGACTCAAGACCTTTTTGTAATAAAGGGCACTTTCAAGCATAAGATAAGTAGAATTCCATCTTATAGGGACATCTTGACACAACCCTTTACTAATAACAATGTCACAAAGCTTACAAGACTCAAGGAACCTTTGCTTTCACATTTGGGAGCCTTTGCAATACTTGACACATTCCCTAATCTTAGACACAGCCTCATCCACATCCTTTAAGCCATCCTTCACAATCAAATTAAGAATGTGGGCACAACAATGAACATGAAAGTAATCACCATCACACAAAAGCTTCAACTGAACCTTCATCATATCAACACACGAATCATTCGAAGAAGCATTATCCACAGTGAAGGACATCAGTTTCTTGTCAAGACCCCAATCTTGTAACAATAACAACAATTTTTCAGCAATCGCAACACCATTATGGGGTGGAGGCATAAAAGAAAAGTTCAAAATTCTCTTATGTAGAACCCACTTAGCATCAATGTAATAGGCAGTCAAAGAAATAAAACCATCAGTGTTTAAAGACGTCCAACAATCAGAAGTGAAGGCAATTCTCCTAGGAAAAGACTCTAGAAAGAGTTTAAGGTTTTCTCTTTCCTTAGCATATAACCTAATCACACCATTCCTAGTTGTGTTCCTTGAAACACATTTCACATCCGGATTCAAGTACAACAACATATATCTCATAGAATCTTATTTAGCAAATTAGAAAGGCAACTTGTGCTTGACAACACACAAAGCCAGTAACTGATGGAATTCATTAGGATCAAACACAACTTGCCTACCTCCCAAAGAACCAGAATGACTCTCTAAAAGAAGCTGACCTATGTCTCTAAAATTTGTCCTTTTACAATTGCCCAGGTGCCTCTTTAAATTTCTAGTTCCATACTTGCTGTCGCCAGGATAAATTTAACCACACTTTTTGCATTTACAAAACAGATTATCCTCTTCATCAGGAGGGAAATTCATAGTGCTCCCAAATAGTAGAAGTTAACTTTCTTTGACATTTTGGAGGCTTACTAACAGCAGCATGAAGCTTGTATGGTCCTGTTTGAGCAGTAGTAGGCCTTTGTGCTTGCCTGCTATCAACTTTAGTAATCTCCTCACCATTTGAATCAACATAAATTCATAATTTGATGCCATTTCTGTGCATAACTAAGAATGATGAGCATATTGAAGTAATAAAAGAGATATCTTCGAGGAAAAAGATCTAACAATTCGAAGAAAGAGAGTGTAGTTCTTGTAATTTCAAGTGTAATTTGAAGATTTATTCTAACCTAACCATTGGATCTACTTTTTGTTCATAGGGCATGGTTTCGAAAGCAATAAATAGCAACAAAGAGAAAGAGTAAGACAGAGACAGAGCAACAAATCGCAACAAAGCGAACGAGTAAGATAAAGGAGTAACAAATAGCAACGAATCAACTAAAGTCTACTTAAAATATTGTCGTGGCCATGAAAGAAATGAATCGAACAAACAACAACAAAAATACGAATCAAACGAAGGTTAGGGAGAGTAAAACAGAGAGAGAGAGTAAGAAAGAGAGAGAAAGACATACAATCCTATTCCGAGGCCGTGACTGGTGGCTAAATCCGCGGTGGCCGTGGCCGTACAGGTGACGCTGGCTGGGATTCTAGAGGCCGATGAGTGAGAAGAGAGTTTCTAGGATTTGTGTTCTATGAGGCTGATGAGTGAGGCTGATGAATGTGTTCTGTGAAGGAGCTGAGGTGTGGTGGTGGCGGCTTATATAGGGAGGGTTTTAGTGGGTTAAGTTAAAAAAAAAGGATCCCAATGCCTGTTTCGGGCCTCTTATGGTGCCCAAACAAAAATTCAACCCCCCAAAATGAAATCTGAAATTTTGAAATTCCCCCCCCCCAAGCAAAAAGCATATATAATACATGTATATATTAAACGAATTAAATGGGTTAAACGGTTGTATGGTAATTGGGTAATCGTAACCCAATTAATTAAACGGGTTTGATATATATTTTTTCTTATCGAAAATCTCGACCTGATCCCAACATGTTTAATTAAACGGGTTAACCGTGTCAACCCGTTTAATTAAATGGGTTGAATATATTTACCCAAACCCGCCTAATTTCGTGTTCAATTCGGGTCGATAATCATATCGGGTTAGCTTTTGACAGCCCTAGTTAAAAGCTTCAGGGCTAGTTCTTATTTGTAGTTGGTGTTTGATTGACTGGAAGATTTTAGCAAGTATTTACTGCCTTACTTACCTTGTTATCCTTCAATACTTTAGCTATCTAGGCATATGGTCGACATTAAGACTAAATATAATTAATTCCCATTTAGGTTTATCTTGATTGATTAGTATGCTTAATTTTAATTTAATGAATTGTAGTTGCCTAGTTATAGTTTATTTTAGTGAACTTCATTTGTTACTTGTTTATCTTTCATTGATTTAGTTATATGATAGTATAAATTACTTTAGTGACCTCAACTTCAGCCTCGTCCCTAAGGACACGACCCGAAAGTATTACAATGAAAGTCGTAAACTTGCAGCCTTTAAATTTACATCCAAAAATATCGTACACTCCCTTTTATTCGCCTCAAAGTACCCCCAAGGTTTACTCCTCCTATAACAAAGTTAACCGTACCCTTACCTCCATCAAAGCCTTTGACAAGGGTAAAAGGAGTGCTAGCGAACCGCCGAAGAGATTGAATAGTAAAAAGTGTTTCAAATGCAATGGTTATAGATAGTTCCAAGCAGATTGTCCCAACTGGAGAACTCTCACCATTAGAGAAGCGAAAAAAATTCAAGATATCGATGAAGCAACTAGTGAGGAGGAAGCCGAGGATGAGGATCAAACTTTGATCACTCTGTATGTGGATGAAGTCTTAGTAATTCAAAGAGCCCTCCATGCCCAAGAGGCTCCTTGTGAACCAAGCCAAAGGGAGCTAATTTTTCATACCCGATGCACTATTAGAGGCAAGGTGTCTGAGCTCATTATTGATGGAGAAAGTTGTACCAATATAGCTTCGACAATACTCATTGACAAGCTTCAATTACCCCCAAGGTCCATCCCACCTTTATTCTCTCCAGTGGCTCAGGCAAGGAAGTGAGGTAACCATTTCTAACCAATCTCTTATTGCATTTTCAGTTGGTCCATATTGAGGTGAGGTACTATGTGATGTCCTTCCTATGAATGCATATCACTTGTTACTTGGTAGGCCTTGATTGTTTGATAATCATGTGATTTATAATGGGCATGCTAATGCATATGCATTCAAACACAAGGGCAAGGGAAGTGAGAAAAACCTATTTATGAGTGAAACATGGGTGGAGAGAGCCATTAACAAGAGCAATCTTTTATTTACTATACTTATGGTAGAATCAAACACAAGTGAGGGAGTGAAGCCCATCCACCTCTAGTTCAATCACTCTTGAGAGAGTTCATAGATGTATTTTCCAATGATTTACCCTTGGAGTTCCCTCATTTGAGAGGAATTAAGTGCAAATTGGTCTCCTACTAGTTGTTCCTTTGCAAACAAGTCGACCAGTTGATGCAATCCTAGTGAGTCACAAGAACGACAATGACAAGTCCAAGAGTTACTAGACCATGGGTACATTAGAGAGAGCTTGAGTCCTTGCTTGGTTCCCCCTTTATTAGTACCTAAGAAAGATGGGACTTGGCATATATGTGTTGATTCTAGGGGCATAAATAATATCACCATAAAGTACCAATTTTGTATTCCTCGATTAGATGATATGCTTGATAAGCTACATGGTTCTATGGTCTTTTGTAAAATTGATCTTCAGAGTGGCTATCACTAAATTAGGATGAAAGAAGCAGATGAATGGAAGACTGCTTTTAAGATCAAGTATGGCTTGTATAAGTGGCTTGTGATGCCTTTTAGTCTATTTAATACTCCTAGTACTTTTATGAGACTCATGAATGAAGTCTTAAGGCCATTCATTGAGAAGTTTGTTGTGGTGTATTTTGATGATATCTTGGTGTATAGTCGTGATGAGGCATCTCATGTGAAACACCTTTCTCAAGTGTTTTAAGTGTTGAGGCAACACAAGTTATATGCCAAGTTTGAGAAGTGTGAACTAATTACTCCTCAAGTTATCTTTCTCAGCCATGTTGTGTCCAGTGAGGGAATTTAAGTTGATGAGTCTAAGCCTACTCCTACTCTATCATGGAAGTTCGAAACTTTTATGGGTTAGCCTCTTTCTACTACTAGTTCATCAAAGATTTTAACTCCATTATGGCTCCCTTAATCTAATGCATGAAGAAGGGAAGCTTTGAATAGACAAAGGCCACTTAAAGGGCCTTTGAAACAATTAAGGAAAGGTTATGTTTGGCTTTTATCTTGGCTCTTCACAGTTTGATCTCCTTTTTAAAGCTGAATGTGATGCTAACGGTGTTGGCATTAGGGCAACCCTCACCTAAGCCAAACGGCTTTTGGGCTACTTTAGTGAGAAGTTAAGTGTTGCCACACTCAATGACTCTGCTTATAACAGAGAGTTTTATGGCATCATTCAGGCTCATACCCGTTGGAGTTACTATCTCAACCTAAAGTCCTTTGTGATGTATTCGGATCACAGGGCCTTGTCTTTCATCAATGGGTAAGCCAAGGTCAATTCAAGGTATGCCAAGTGGGTGGAATTTTCTCAATCATTTTCTTTCACTTGCAAGCATAAAAATGCCAAGGAAAATGTGGTGGTTGATGCACTCTCAAGAAGATATGCTCTCCTCTCTACTCCAGAGGCCAAAATCTTAGGATTTTACACTATTTAAGAACTTTACAAGGAAGATGAATATTTCCAAGGAATTATTACAAACCCTAAGAACCATGACTCCTATACCTTACAAGATGGGTTTCTCTTCAAGCATAACAATCTATGTGTTCATAGGGGATTTCTGAGGGAGTAACTTGTGAGAGAAGCCAATGGTGGTACATTAGACATTTCGGCACTAACAAAATAATTAAGATCTTGAAAGAGCACTTTTATTGGTCTTGGATGGCAAGTGATGTCCATAAAGTTGTTTCTAAATGTGTCATATGTCATAAGGCCCAGAACACCTTCCATTAAGGGTTGTACACTACTCTCCTAACACCAAACAACCCTTCAGAAGGCGTTAGTACAGATTTTATTTTGGGCTTTCCAAGAACACAAAAAGGGCATGACTCAATCATGGTTGTTGTTAATCGGTTCTCTAAGATAGCCCACTTCATCCCATATCACAAGAGTAATGATGCTTCTCACATTGCTCACCGATACTTCAAGGAGGTGATGAAGTTACATGGTGTGCTAATTCGTATTGTTTTTATGCATGTCAGGGCACAGAATAAGCCTCACATGAGGGGAATGATGAGGTTCTTTTGACTGCTCACCTAGGGAATTAGTTCTATGAGTGCAAGGAATTCAGTTTTGACGCTTCCCTTGGAAGAACCTTACTTTGTTGTGTACCTTAGGGAGTCCTAGTCACTCTCACCAAATCATTTTGAGGCTATCTAATCAACATAGTCCAGGGAAGATCAATAAAAATTTAGAACAGTCATGCAAGTCAAATTAGACCAGGTTAGATTCAGGAGGATTTTCAGCAGAGCCTTGAAGTCTAACCTCATCTAATATAGGATTTGTTTTGAACATAAGGAGGTCCACTCCAGTATTAAGCCGTTGGACCTCATCTAAACTCTCTCAATGAGTCACCATAACAAAAGGATTACTTACTGCTAGACTTCCAGTGCACACTGGAATGAACCAGCTTCATGTTCATTGCTTCTAAGTAAAGATTGCAACATCCTTAGCTCATGGACACATGCCATAATAATTTAGAGGCCTGCTCCTATATATTATCTAGCTAAGAGTTTTAAGCATGAAGTGAAGAACCACGTTAGAGGAGAAGAATTATAATTCAAACTGCTAGATAGAGCAGTGCAGCCCCATGACAGTCCTACTTGCATAAATCAGCCTATTTTTAGTTCTCTTACAATAGTAACTCATTGTATGTTTATTCCTAAGTGTACTTTGTATTTAAATGAGTTTTAAAGGCTGTAAGATGATTAGACCACCCACTGTAAGGTCTTAATCATCAGTCATTCCAAGCTAGGTGTTGGAAGCTCACTTACTTAAGCTTTTGATTTTGACTTTAATTATTATCTTTTAAGCTTGGTTTGAATTAGATTAGAGGTTAGTATATAATCCCCCTCTAGTAGCTTTATATGAGGAATGTTGAACTTGAATATAATCAGATTTATTCGCTGTAAACTCTCTCAAACTTTATCCTTGTTTAAGGTGGTGTTTAGAGTGGGATTCTTTATCTGATTTTTTGATGCTTAGCTTTGGGAAGATTGGTGGTGAATGTCTTCATCTTGGATGGTGGATTTTATCCTTTATTCTAATACATATCTTCCATGTTGAGTTGTTAGGTGTGGTGAAGACATTCTGGCACCTTGACATACGTCAACTGGTATTAGAGTCCAACTTTTATCCTTGGTGAGTTTTCTTTGCTGATTACTTTTCTCTTTGATTTATTGAGATTATTAGTCATCCCTTAGCACTATAATCTGCTGACTTACCAGAAAAGAACTTTAGCTCAGACATAATCCAGCTACAGAACACCGAACTCCACAAAATAGCTATAGCTAACTACAGTCGTTATCCTAGAATAGAATGTCTGAGAGGGATACCACTTTTACCCCTCCTTAGCAGACTATTAAAGTTCCTGGAGGAGTCAGTCTTGAGCAAGCTCATGAACTCAGATGAGACAAAGTTGTCCCTGAAATACAGGATAATATCATGATTTGACTGCTCAAGTCCAGTAATTTATGACTCAACCTAGAGGCAGGGATGGGAAACCTCCATAGAAACCCCTAGATGGATTAGATCCCTCTCTAGATCCTCATTATAGTAGCAGCTCTTCTAATGGAGAAGGAAGACCAAGAAGGAGAAGAACTCATAGGGATGTTCTTAAGGATTTTAAGATAGAAGCCCTTGAGTTCAATGGTAGTTTAAAACCATAAGAGTATCTTGAATGGGTCTAGTCCATGGAGAGAACCACTAAAATCATAGGATACTCAGGAGTAAAATCTTTTAAGCTGGTTGTCCTGAAGCTCAAGCATTATGCATCCCTCTAGTTTGAAAATTTGAAGAGAATGGAGGATACATATAAGATTAACACTTGGGTTGAGTTAAAGAAACACATGGATAAGAGATTTTTGCCTGCTACCTACAAATAAGAGCTCTACTTAAAAGTCACTCCCTCCATCAAGGAAGCATGAAGGTTGAGGAATACATAAGGGAGTTCAAACAACTCTAGATTAGGTGTGCTTTAATGGAGGAGCCTGAACATACCATTGTTAGGTTTCTCAAAGGGTTAAACCCTACTATTCTAGGCAGGGTTAAACTCTGGCCTTTTTGGACCTTTGAGGATGCTTGCAAACTAGCTATTAAGGTTGAGAAGTAGCTCAAGTTCAGTATGACTTTTTCCACCCCAACAAAGACCACTGCCCCTCTTAGACCTTTCAATTCTCACAGGGCAGAGCCACATCATAGAGAACACAAGGGAAAAGAAAAGGGAAAGGAGATTGTCAAGGAGGCTCCTAAGGGCCAAAAGAAATACTTTATGTGCCATAGGTATGGCCACTTTCAGGCTTATTACCTAAACAGGAGGGTCCCAACTATCAGAAAGATTGAGGAAATGGATTAGAAGGAAGTTGAAGATAATGAAGAGTCTGAGGAAGATGAAGAAACCTTCTACCTACTGCTTAAGGAATGAGAAATGCTAATGATTAAAAGAGCACTTCATACCAGTAAAGTCCCACAAGAAGCCAATCAGAGGGGCAAATCTTTAACTTCAGGTGTAAGGTAGTCAACAAGAATTGTAACCTGATTATTGATGGAGGAAGCTGTACAAAGCTAGCCTCCACTAAGTCAATTGACAAGCTCAGTCTTCCCACCAGTAAGCACTCCAAGCCATATACCTTGCAATGGCTCAAGAAAGGAAATAAGGCAACCATTTCTAAGCAGGCCTTAGTAGCATTTTCCATTGGGGATTATAAAGATGAGATTATTTATGACGTATTGCCTATGAATGCATGTCATTTACTTCTAGAAAGGCCTTAGCAGTATGATAGAAGGGTCTTCCACCATGGGAAGTCGAAAAAATATTCCTTCAAACTGTATAGAAGGAAATGGACCTCAACCCCTATAGCCCCTACCTAGTTGTACAAACTTACCGATGGGAAGGGAAACCCTGGGGAAAAATCCTTACTTGCAAGTGGAAGTAGATTGAAAAGAGCTATTTGTAAAAGAAAAACTATTCTTGTTGTCTTAATAGTGGAATCAACTTCTAATGGGGAGCTAGCATTTTTCAGCCCCTTAGTCCAACTCCTACTTTAAGAATTTAGGGGTGTCTTCCCTCAAGACCTTCCTACTGGTCTTCCTCTTAAATAAGGAATTGAGCATCAAATTGACCTAGTCCTAGGTGCACCTTTACCCAATAAACTTGCTTGTAGATACAACCCCACTGAGACTAAGGAATTGCAAAGGCAAGTTGAATAGCTTATTGATAGAGGATATGTAAGGGAGAGTATGAGCCCCTGTTCTGTTCCAGCTCTTCTAATACAAAAGAAGGATGGTAGTTAAAGAATTTGTATAGACAGTACGACCATTAATAATATTACAGTTAAGTATAGGTACCCTATTCGTAGGCTTGATGACATGTTGGATGAACTATATGGTTCAAAGATCTTCTCTATGATTGGCTTAAGAAGTGGATACCATTGTATTAGAATTAGAGAGGGAGACGAGTGGAAGACTACCTTTAAAACCAAGCAAGGGTTCTATAAATGGCTTTTCATGCCATTTGGACAATACAATGCCCTAAATACCAATGAGACTCATGAATGAGATAGTCAGACCCTATATTGGTTTGTTTGTGGTTATTTATTTTGATGATATCCTTGTGTATAGCAAGAATTAATACGAGCATGTGGACCATTTGAAGTAGGTCATTTCCACCCTTAGAGAGCATAAGCTTTATGGAAAGCTTGAGAAATGTGAGTTCTTCAGTCCAAGGGTTGTTTTCCTTCTATATGTTATTTCTTGTGAAGGTATTTAGGTTGATGACACAAAAACTGAAGCAATCAAGTCCTCGCTTATCCAAACTCAGTGACAATAGTGAGAAGCTTTCATGGCCTTACCTCTTTCTATAGGAGGTTTATCAAGTTCTTTAATTCTATGATGACCCCACTTACAGAATGCATGAACAAAAGGAGTTTCTCACCCCCAGCAGCTCAGAGGGCCTTTGAAACTATCAAGCAAAGGTTATGTGAGGCTCTTGTCCTAGCACTATCCAACTTTAAAGAATTATTTAAGGTTGAGTGTGATGCCAATGAAGTTAGCATTAGAGCTGTACTTACCCAACTCAAGAAGCCCATAGCCTACTTCAGTGAGAAACTCATTGGCCCAAAACTCAACTACTACACATATGATAAAGACTTTTATGCCATTGTCAGAGTATCGGGCTACTAGAGTCACCACCTCAAACCTAAGGCCTTTGTTCTTTATTTAGATCACCAAGCACTCAAGTTTCCCAATAGGAAGCCCAAGCTTAATGTAAGACAAGCCAAGTGCATGGAGTTTGCAAGCCTTCACCTTCTCCACTAGGCACAAGAAAGATACTGAGAATGTTGTAGCTGATGCTCTTTCTAGAAGATATGTTCTAATTTCTATCTTGAGAGCAAAACTTCTTGGACTACTGTCTATGCAAGGCTATTATTAAGAGGATGTAGCTTTTAAAGATCTAGTGGAGAATGCCCCTTCACAGGGTCCATATCTTATGCAAGAGGGATTCCTATTCAAGGGAACAAACTATTGTGCCGAAGTGTCCTTTGAGGGAGCTACTGGTAAGAGAGGCTCATGGAAGTTCAGTTACAGGTCATTTTGGCTTGAACAAAACTATAGACATTCTGAGATAGCACTTCTACTAGCCTAAAATGGGAGAGGATGTTCACAAGGTGTGTCAAGGTGCTCTATCTATCACAAGGCCTAAAGTTAGTTTCATCAAGGCCTATATACCATACTTTCAAGTCCCATGAGGCCTTGGGAACGTGTTAGCATAGACTTTGTGATAGCACTACCTATAACCTAAAGGGGGAAGGTTACGGTGATGGTGGATAGACTTTCCAAAATGGCTTATTTTGTGGCCTGTTTCAAAACCGATGATGCTTTCCACATTGTTGACTTGTACTTCAGGGAAATCATCAAGCTTCATGGTGTACCTAGAATCATAGTGAGTGATAGAGACACTAAGTTTCTATCCCACTTCTGTAGGAGTCTGTGGCATCCTTTAAGCACAAAGCTACTTACAGCACCACTTATCACCCACAAACTGATGGCTAAACTGAACTCACTAACATGACATTCTCAACTCTCCTAATGACTTTGGTGTAAAAAAAAGCTTGGAGGGGTGGGATCTAAAACTCCCATATGTTGAGTTTTCCAACAATAGAGCCCCAGCTAAGGCCATTAGATGCTCACCATTTGAAGCTCTCTAAGGGATCAATCCCTTACTCCAATTGCTCTTATTCTACTTCCAAATGATTGCAAAGCTAGCTATGAGGCTGAGTTAAGAGCCAAAGAGATGAAAAGGCTGCATGAGCAAATTAGAGCTCACACAGAGAAGATCAATAAGGCTTACAAGGCAAAGGCTAACAAGAACAGAAAGGGGGTTGACTATCAGCCTGGTGATTTTGTCTGGTTACCTCCCAGGAATGAGAGGTTTCCTACTTAACGAAAGAATAAGCTTATATTAAGGGAAGATAGACCTTTCAAGGTCCTAGCAAAGGTGGGAGCCAATGCTTATAGGCTGGAACTTCTAGGGGATATGACTATATCAGTCATTTTAATGTGGGAAATTTGAGTCTCTATATGGAGAATGATAATAACTATGGGAATTTAAGGGCAAATCCACTCAAAGGTGGGAAGGATGACGCATGCCAGGGCATAGAACAAGCCTCATAGGAGGGGAATGGTGATGTTCTTCTAAAGGCTCACCTATGGAATCAGTTCTGTGAGGGCAAGGAATTCAGTTTTGAGGCTTGCATGAAAAGAGCCTTACTTTTCTGGTACCCTAAGGAGTCCTAGTCACTCCCAAAAACTTGTATTGAGGCTATCTAATGAGCCTTAGTCTAAGAAAGCTCAATAAAACTCCAGAATAGTTATGTAAGTTAGATTAGACCAGGTTAGGTTCAAGGGGATTTTCAGCATAGCTTTAAAGTCTAACCCCATCCAATATAAGACATGTTTTGAAGCTTAGGAGTTCCACTCTAGTATGAAGTCATTGGACCTTAGCTAAACTGTCTCAACTAGTCACCATAACAAGAGGATTACTTATTACCAAATGTCCAGTGCAGACTAGAATGAACCAACTTTATGGTCATTACTTTTGAGTAAAGATTACAGCATCCTAAGCTTATGGACACATGCCCTAATAATTTAGAAGCCTATGCCTCTATATTTTCTTGCCAAGAGTTTGAGCATAAAGTCAAGAACCTCCTGAGAAGAGTAGAATGATAGTTCAAATTATCGGGCAGAGTAGTGCAACCCCATGACAGTCCCACTTGCACAAATCAGCCTATTTTTAGTTCTCTTGCATTTGTTACTCATTGTATGCTTAGTCCTAAGTTTACTTTGTATTTAAACAAGTTTTAGAGGCTCTAGATGATTCGGCCACCTATAGCAGGGTCTTAATCATCAGTCATTCCAAGCTAGGTTTTAGAAGATCACTTGCTTAAGCTTATGATTTTGGCTTTAATTATTATCTTTTAAGCTTGGTTGGAATTAGCTTAGAGGGCAGTGCATAAGCCCCCTCTAGTAGCTTTGTACAAGGAATGCTAAAGTTGAATACAATCAGATTTGCTTGCTACAAACTTGCTCAAAATATCTCAAACTTTGTCCTTGTTTAAGGTGGTGTTTAGAGTGAGATTCTTTATCTGATCTTCTGGTGCTTGGCTTTAGGAAGATTGCTGGTGAATCTCTTAGTCTTGGATGGTGGATTTATCTTTCATTCTAGAACATACCTTCTATGTTGAGTTGCCAGATGTGGTGAAGGCATTCTGACACCTTAACATACTTTAGTCTCTGATAGAGACACCAAATTTATTTCCTATTTTTAGAGGTGTTTATGGGAATTGGTGGAAACCAAACTCTTATTAGTACTACATGTCACCCTAAAACCAATGGGGAAATGGAGATTACCCACTAGACTCTATCTAGCCTCCTTAAGGGATTGATGAGCAATAACCTTAATGAATGAGATTCAAAACTTCCTCATGTCGAGTTTTCTTGTAACCGGGCTCCTATTTATGCTACATTCCACTCTCCCTTTGAAGCTTGTTATGAAGTTAATACTCTTTCTCCAATAGACCTTCTTCCTCTATGCTTTGAGACCCAAGAGAGAGCTGAGGAAATGAAGAAGTTCTATGAAAAAATTCACGCTCAAATAGAGAAGGTCAAAGCCTCTTACAAGGCTAGAGCAAACATGTATCGAAAGCCCATGGGTTTCAACTCGAAGATTTGGTTTGGTTGTATCTGAGGAATGAGAGATTCCCTCTAGGAGGAAAAACAAACTTATGGCTCTAGGAAAAGACGCTTTCAAGGTGCGTGAAAGGATTGGGGACAATGCCTGCAAGTTGAAGTTACTAGGAGAGATACATGTGAGTGCCACTTTTAATGTGGGTGACTTAGCTCCTTGCATGGAGGATGACTTTGATGACTTGAGGGAAAATCCTTCTCAAGAGAGGGAGGCTGATGCATATTAAGCTCCAAGCCAACTCTTGACTACACCCTCATCTATACCAAAGTCGAAGCTAATTTTCCTTATTCATCTCGCTAGCATTTCATCCGGTTTTGACTTGGAGTCTTTCCTTTAGGATTTTTCTTTGGTGGCTAAGAGCCTCTAGAAGAGGAATTTGGTGAAAAGTAAATAAACTATCATTGACATCTTAGCTTGGGCATAAACCTCGCAATCTTATCGATTGATTGAGATTTGACGTAAGAGAAGCATCCTTTGGTGTGATTGTTTTCCTTGTTATCTTTGATCTTGGGAGTTTGAGGAACCATCTGCATCACCACGGACTATTTATGGGGGATATTAAATATTATTGCCACTCGTACATTTTTGCATAGGAGAAATTATGCGAGAAACTTGATACAGATTTATGATAATTTACTGGTTGTCTTAAAATTGAGCAGAATAATTCTAGAATATTTTAACCTTATCATAACTTTCTATAACAAATTTACAAAAAAGAAGGCAGTTAGTTACAAAAAGCAAATATGATTTTTGGTGGCTGTTGGATAAATTTAATTCCTATTCCAGATTTCATAAAATTAGCTTCTTTTAAAAGCATGTGATTGTGAGCTTCTACACATGAATGATCATGGATGGAATACTAATTAAAACTTTGCTTTCGTAACCATCACTCGTATCTTTACAAATCTTATTCTTCCACCATCTCTTGTTCACAAAATCAAGTGGTATCCCCTATCCAAGAGCTCTTCAAAATAAATTTTGATGCATCTAAGACTAATCAGTAAAGAGTATTGTTGGAATTTATTATTGGAGACTTCAGAGGTAGATTTTTATAAGTAGGGGTGGGTGATACGACTTTCAATATTATAGAGGCTATGACCATGAGGATTGGAGTTAATAAGGCCATTCAATTTAGATACAAAAAACCCACTCTTGAGGGTGATAGCAAGATCCTTAAACAAGCAGTTCAAGGTGATAAGGAGATCTTTATTTAAGTAGTTCTAGGTGAAATCCATACACCATGGAAAATATATAATCTTGTATAAGATGTTAAGTGTTTTCTTCATCAAGCTTCTCTTGTTCAAATATATTAGATCTACCTCGAAGGCCATATGGCAGTTGACTGGTTAGTTAAGTCTGGTTTTCTCCTATCTTTGTATGACACTATCACCCTTTCTTCTCCTTCTTCTATAGACCTTAATGATAACATGGACAAATCCCATGAAAGAAGGGTTTCTTAATGTACGAATATTGTACTTATCTTTTTCAAACAAAAAAATAAATATATAAGATAAAATAAATAGGAGGATAAGATCTCCTTGTCTGATCCCCGATGTCGGGTGAATAGGCCATTAGGTTCATCATTAATAATGATTGAATATGAAAATGCCAAAATATGTTCCTTAATCCATGAATTCTAAGTTAGGTGAAATACCATTTCTGGTAAGAATTTCAATATGATGTCCCATTCCATTGTATAGTACGTTATCTCCATATCTAATTTATCACTACCCAAATGGTTTTAGATTTAAGGTTCTTAAATTTATGCATATTTTCATGATTTACTAGAAAATTATCATGAATAGATCTTCCACATGTGAAAGCACTTTGATAGAGTGAAATAAGATGGTTAAGGAGTGGCCTATACCATGACCTTCGAAATAATTTTGTAAATTATCGAACATAGATTGATGGGTCTATAGTGACTAGTCAGTTAAGGATTACTTGTCTTTGGAATAAGAGTGATAAAACTATGATTAATTTCTCTAAGGATTTTGCTATGTGTAAAGAATTTGATAATGTAATTGAGAAAATCCTATTGATGATATTGCAATAACTTTTAAAGAACCTCGCACCAAAGTCATTTGGTCCCAAAGAGGTTAAATATCGTCAATTCAGTATAGTCTCCAACAAGACTCTAGGACCAGATGACTTTGGTGCAGGATTATTCTTAAAAGTCAATGGCATATCATCAAAAAGAATTTATTTAGCTGCATCATCTAATTCCTTATGAATGGTAGAATTCTTAGAGAAATTAATCATGTTTTTATTGCTCATGTTCCAAAGACATTTTTTTTGTTGGAAATGAAAAACCCTATCTCATTCATATATTAATCAATTAACATATAAAAATCTCTACTAGACAATCACTTAACCAAGATGGAGGATGTGACTTACATACTAGCACACTCTTATAGGCCATAACCCATTTAGGCAACCTATGAGCCACATAGTTCCGATCTCGCCTAGTCCATATAGCCTCTATCAAAACTCATATTTCCTAAAACTTGAGTGTTTCTTCCATGATAAATGAATTTTCTCCATACCCACTTTGTCTATCTTTAATTGCTTTCAATAGACTTTGGTTTTCCCCTTCAAGCACAATAACCCCTCCCCGAGATGCTCTTTAGTCATCTCTAAAGTGAAAAGGGCGGCCATGGTTTCTGTCATCTATATAAACCATGAAGAGTTGACTCCTTTTGTCACTGCCCACTTGAAAGCCCTATGCTCATCTTTGGCCATACACCTAGTCCAATTATCCCTTCCCCATGTCCACCGCTGTGTCAAAATTACTTTGATGCTCCTTTAGACCCTCTTCCTGAAACTTGACCCCTTGTATCCTTTTGTTGTACACCTTTAGCCTCCTTCAACTCTAACAACCCTCGTTTTGCCCATTGCATACCAACTGCACCTTAATCCCCTTGTCCTTGAACAAGAAATCGTTTTCGGACTACCACATATTCTGCAAGCTATACACCACCAAGCAAGTATCATTCTAAATCATTCTAAAGAGAAGTTTAACAAGCTTGCCATTATCATTTTCTAAGATTAGTTTCAGTACTCCTCAAGTTAGAAGTTTTCTAGTAGTGTTGTGCATGGATTTGAATCTTTGAGTATTATTAGCTAAGAATTTCTCTAACCATTTTGTTGTCATCAATTCGTCTGACACAGCCATCGTGAAAGGTTCATGACTAACTCTTTCTTCCTTCTGGAGTTAGTTTTATTTTGAAAGAACTTTGAATTTTTGTCCCCATTTACTAGTCACTCTTCTGCACTAGCTTTCTCCAGTATTTTTGATTAAATAACTCCATCTTCTCTCTTCGTTCGAGATGTCTTCACATCTAGGAGTTAGGCCTAACAATTTCATCTGCACCCGATGATATTCAATTCACCTGACCCGAAAAATCGGGTGAAAACATGACTAAATGGGTAAATTAAATGGGTGACAGATAGCTGGATGAAGAATCGGGTTGGATTTGGGTGATGGTCCACCCGACCTGTCACCCGTCTTGCCACTTGCTCGGCCGCTTTAATACACACACACACACACACACACACACACACATATATATATATATATATGTATATGTATGCACACACATACATATACCTCTATACACACACACACACACACACACATACATATATACACATATACATATACATACATACATAGATACATGTATTTTGTGTGTGTGTGTGTGTGTGTATAGTGTGTGTGTGTGTGTGTATATTTGTATGCATGTATGCATGTATGTATGTATGTCCATATGCATGTATGCAGGTACGTACATATGTATGTACGTATGTATGTATGTAAACCCTAATTTTAACCCTCGAAGCCCTCATTCCTCAGCCAGTCAGCCTCCCTTAGCTCCTCAATCTTTATTCTCTAGTCTAGACTCTAGATTTGGAAACAGCTAAGTCTTGTTGCTGAGTCTCTCTCCTCTCCCTTCTGCGGCTCTCCTTTCTCACTGCCTAACGTGATCGCGTCCGCCAACTCCTGGAGCCGGTGCTGACCGGTTCGCTAATAGTGTGAGGTCGTGGTCACTTGATAAGTCGTCACTCTCACTTTTTTTTAAAAAAAAAAATTTTCCATTGCTATAGTCCACCGGACCTCTGCTCCCCTCTTATTTCTCATCACCTTATGTCGGCTACCTCTTGGGGCTAACACTGACCAACTCGTGGCCAGGACTCGTTTTTGCTCTCATGCTATGTCAATCTCACTTTTTTCTTAAAATTTTGTTCCTTCAGTCCACCAGACCATCGCTGCTAACTTTCCGGCTTCAATCCTCTACTCCTTGGCCAACGCCGACACTGTTGCTACTCTTTTGTTGCCTAAGTTGCTAGTAATATGCTATTTCATTTAATTTCGAAGTGCCTCACCACTTTGTTTTGCTAGTGTTTAATTTTGTTTGTAATATACACTAATATCTGAAGTAATTACATTTGCATGATAGTATGATGTGATTAGATTTTACACTAAAGCAATTACCGGGGGTATGAGCTGTAAGATTGAGGCATTTGGTCTCATAAACACCACCAACCTGCTCCCCGGCTCCCCTTTTTAGGTGGAGGAGAAGGGTATCATATTAAAGATTGGGGATGAGTGCTACGTGTTTATGGTTGGATGTAGGGTCGTTTATGAAATTTTATCACTTATAATTCTTTTTCAGAAAATGTATAAGAGCTTTAAACTTTAGTTATTAGGTGTTGGTAGGAATTTTTAAACTTTAGTTAGATAGAGATTTTCACTTGTAAGTTGATAACAATAAAAAACACTTGCAATTTGTAAAGGAAAGCCTATCACTTTGCTGTATTGTACCTAACAAACTGACTAATTAATCCACAAATAATAAAATATGTTAATAATGTCGAGTTGAGTTATGAGCATGTTACAAGAACAAAAGAAAAAAGATGTCAAGAAGCACATAAGCTAATGGCCCAACTTCATCCACGTTTAATAAGGATTACTATTCGATTGCTTTGCTTAGATGATGTATGTTTATAGAGAGACTCAGTCCTCCAAATGGTTAATGTGATTAAATATTGGTGAAGTACCATTGTGCTATATGAAATTTGTGATTCTTTTTTGATTTTAGAATCAGGTTTAATTAAGTTTTGGATCTAAAATGTTTGTGGTCCATTATCTGATATGATGTTTGTGATTGTTTTTGATTTTAGAATCAGGTTTGATCAATTTTGGATTTACATTATGATATACATGCTCTTAAAATAAAGAAACCATCATTTTAAAAATATGTAATGTTCGTTGTCTAATTATTTATTATTTATTTTTTCTAAAAACGAATGATTGTATTGCTTAATGCAATTATGTGAAGTATATGAAGTCATCATTTATAGGTCATTTTGAATTCTTTAATGGGTAGAGTTGGCTGTGAGCATTGTTTTTATTGACTATGTAAATGTATGAGTGTGATTGTGAGTATTGGTCTACTTTGTGTAATAAGCTATGACAAGTGGGAATACTAATAAGTCTAAACATGCCTGTAGAGGTGAGCACAAAAATCCAAAACCGAAAAATGGAATCAAAATATTTTTGTGGCTTCGATTTTTATTTTGGTTTTGACAATTTGAAATTCGGTTAACTGCGAGGTTCAGCGAAACCAATACTTAATTTTTTTAAATACTTAATTTTGCATTATTCAATATTAGATTTTATAATTATCAAATGAGACGAAACATATAATAATGTGTAAATTAATATTTGGTGCCATAAAAAGTTAAATTAGATTAAAAAATGAATGAAAATCGACATATAAAAATTTAAAGGTTAACTAGTGACTAAATCAAAAATCTGGTTAACTGAACCGAAAAATCAGTTAATATTCATATTTTGCCAAACGAAAAAATTTGGTAGCCGAAAGTTTCGGTTCGATTTTCAGTTCATAATTTTTACGAGCCGAATTTTCGGTTAGCTGATTTTGACCACTCCTACACGCCTCATCATGTCCTGAGCCAAATACAACTCCATCTTCAAGCATTCCACACCCTTCTGTGGCTCAAGTCCAAACTCATTCTCTGAAAATGAGTTTATAAATCTAGAACCTGATGATACCACGACACAATCACGTAAGCTTGGACAGCTCAACCTGTGTGGTATCACTCTCAAAGGGTGATGGTAAATAGGGAGCAAAAAGCTTATTGCTTGCACTGCAAACAAAGATTGCTTGCCACAAGCAAAAACACACTTCTCATCTCAAGGACGTATAGAAAAAAGATGTCCTAAGAAGCATATTAAGGTTAACGTTTGTCAACAATTCTTAAATTACAATCTTAAAAGGATGGTTTCAGTAGCTTTAGAGAACACTAACTTTAGTCAGCAAGCGTCAAAAAAAGAGTTGGCGACTATGGTGGTTATGCCTAAGTATCCTATTATAGACCATGTTGGTTTTAGGAGATTTGTCCATAGCTTGAATCCAAACTTCAAGTTGATTAGCTATAACACTTGGAAGAGTGACATAATGAAATTGATGTCAATTAGAGAGTTGCCCTTAAAAAGTTGTTTGAGGAGTATACCATAAGAATTGGTATCACTACTTAAACTTGGATAGCTTCTCATCAAAAGAGGAGTTGTATGGCCATCATAGCTCACTTTATTGATGAAGCATGGGTCTTGCGAAACCAAATGTTTAGGTAACTTTTTTTCCAAAGAGACTTTCTATATGTTGAATTTTATGTCATGTTTATTTGTTTGCCTACAATATGATGTCTTTAATATTTTTATTTATAGATTTACTTATGTCCCTTGTCCACATACGAAAGAAATTCTCACTTAAGTTTTAATGGATGCATTGAATATGGTGATTGATCATTGTACAAATAATGCCATGATTGATATCTTGCCAGAGAGATTAGATTCTCGTTCTCATTTGTCGCATGGGGACTTTTTATATTTAAGGTTAGTGCACATATATTGAATTCGATTGTACAAAATGGTATAGAATTGATTGGTCTGGGAATCAAAAAGATCGTAATTGTGTTTTAGTTTGGCCATCAACCCCAAAAAGAGTTGAAAAGGTTGATGATAAAACTAGGGGTTTCTAGATCGATTGTTCAAGAAAGTTGGTGCTTGATGTTGGAGTAATGACACCCCAAACGGGTGTTCAGTTACTCTCTCTCTCTATCTTTTCTTTTTGTTCCCCCACATGGAACTTTTGGGGGGTGTTTCGAAGGGTTTATATATCGCACTCTCCTTGTGCTTGTTGAATAACTTGAAACCATGTTTTAAGGGGATTAAGGGTCTCTCGGGCTACCATGTGTGCGCGTGCCACCGCCACCTGCCCATCCGTCCGGTCCACGCTAGGCATGCGTAGGGCCGTATTGCTTATATTTTTGGAGGATTTTTTTTTGCACTGTTTGCATATAAGCTGTCGTAAACCTAATAGTTTAATTTCCAAGCTTGACTGAGTTTTCCTCCATTAACTCTTCAGTTACTGTAATCCTATCCTATTCCCTGATTTTCCGCCCCCATTTTACTCCCCTATTTATTGCTGTTTAATAGCATTTTTCCTCCATCAGGCTATTATAAAAGGAGCCTTCTGTAGCTCTGGAAGACACACAGAAAAGCACAAGCCTTCTCTCCTCTTCTTTTCATTTCTTTCTTCCTAGGCAAAAGATAGTTATACTCTATAGTCTCTCCCTCGAGTGCACGAGTGAGAGGCTCACTGTGTTAAACCTTGGAGAGCTTCTTCGCCTTAATGATTTGCACCTAAGTCGGATGAATTTAGCTTTCAGGTCAGTGGTTTCATCCACGACACAGTTTATCTCTCTTTCTTCTCATCAGCCATTACCTTATTTATTCCAACAATCTGAACGCTAAATTAATGGCTGCACCTCCAAAACTCTCCCTAAACTCTACAAAATTGAACCCCCTGATGAAACCACTTACAAATGTTGGTCCCAGAAACTGCTCCTCTGTTTTAAGCAACTTGAAATCGATTACGTTCTCATTACTGATCTTCTTGACGATAGCAAAACAACTATTGATGCTGATGATGTTGAACCTTTTACTCCTGAAGTTCCTAAAACACCTTCCATCCCACTTGATGATGCCACCAAGAAGAAACTCACAAAGGACAACAAATTGGCTTGGAGTTATTTATTGAACAATATGTCCAACCCATTGTTTGATCTATTTGTGAACTTCAAATCTGCAAAGATTATATGGACCAAACTGGATGCAAAATATGATTCAGACGATGCCGGAAAGAAAAAGTATGTCGTCGACAAGTGGCTGTAGTTCTAGATTGTAGACGACAAGCCGATCATGGAATAAGTTCATGCTTACGAGAATTTGTGTGCTGAGAATCTGGCGGAAGGCATAAAAATGTGCAAACTCCTTCAAGCCAACTGTTGATCAAAAGTTTCCACCATCTGGGAACGATTACAGAAACTATCACAAGCATAAGAAGAAAGATCTCACGCTGCAGGAACTAATCAGCCACCTGTGGACTGAAGAGGCAAACAGGCTGAAAGATAAGATGTCTTCTCTTTTGTTAAATTCTGTTAATTCTAACTTGGCTGAATCTGCTATGCCAACGAACAAAGACAGGTCCAAAGGCAAAGGAAAGAAATTCCAGAAGCCAAATCATAATCTCATAAATCAAAATGCTGTCAACAAAAAAATTCAAAAGCCCAAGGTAGTGTGTTATGTGTGCTGCAAACCCGGACATAAGGCTTATCAATGCAATCAGCGAAAAGGGTTAGTTCAAGCCAAACAAAAGTCCACAACACTACTGCCAACATTGCTGAAACTGAGGACAATGAGATAATATGTGTAGTTACCACCTTGGAGGCAAATCTGATGCACAATCTAACAGAATAGATTTTGGATTCTGGAGTTTCAAGATATTTCTGTGCTAACAAAGAACTCACGATCCATTTTGAAGATGTTGCTGATGGATAATGCGTCCACATAAGTAACTCATCTACAGCTGCTGTTAAGGGTAAAGGGAAGGTTTACTTAAATTTACTTCTAGAAAAACGTTGTCCTTGAGTAATGTTTTATTTGTCCCTTCCCTTCGTAGAAATTTAGTTTTTAGTACCTTTCTTGATGCTGCTGGCCTAAAAATTATATAAGAAGCTGGCATATTATCATACAAAATGGGGATTTTGTTAGAAAGGGGTATTGTAGTGAGGGATTACTTGTTCTAAATGCTGCTACGCAAGTTAGTAATGAAATTATTGTCAATTCTGTTTATATTGCTGAGTCTGTTGATTTGTGGCATGATAGGCTTGGAGATGTTAATTTTTGCTTCATTGAAAAGGCTTAGAAATATGCGTTTAATTCCAAATGTGAATCCTGAAAACTGTTCTAAGTGTCGTGTCTGTGTTGAAGCAAAATTTGTCAAGAAACAGTTCAAATCAGTAACTACCAGAAAAACAGAATTATTAGAACTTGTACATTTAGACTTAGCAGACTTTAAGAACACAATGAGTGAGGGTGGAAAGAAATGGTATATCACTTTTGTAGACGACTACTCTAGGTATACCAAGCTTTACCTTTTTGAGTCTAAAGATAATGCTGAGGAAATGTTCCTAAAGTACAAAGCTGAAGTTGAAAACCAATTAGACCGAAAATCAAGAGATTTAGGTCTGACGGAGGCAGGGAATATGATACCAATTCCTTGACTATTTTTTGTGAGAATAATGGCATAATACATGAGACTAGTGCCCTTTACACGGCTCAATAAAATGGTGTTGCTGAACGGAAAAACGGTACTCTTAAAAATATGATGAATGCCATGCTTGTAAGTTATGGCTTATCTAATAACATGTGAGGGGAGGCTGTCTTGACTGCTTGGTTTATACTCAATAGAGTTCCCCATAAGAAGTTAGATCTGACCCCATATGAGTTATGGAAAGGATATATTTCTAACCTGAATTATTTCAAAGTGTAGGGGTATTTGGCCAAAGTTGCACTGCCTAGTCATAAATGTTTGAACATTGGCCCTAAGACTTTTGATGCTATTTTCATTGGTTATGCTCAAAACAATGCTGTATATAGATTTCTGTCATTATCTGATTTTTCTATTTTTGAATATAGAGATGCTGAATTTTTCGAGCATGTTTTCTCTTTGAAAAAGGAGGTGCCTCATGTTGTGTCTAATGTCGTACCTAAACATGTGAACTTGCCTGCTTCTAGCTCTAATGTTAGAGATTGGTAACTGAACCTAGAAGAAGTAAGAGACAGTGGACTAAAACTAGTTTTGGCCCTAACTTTATCACCTCCTCTTTTTTAGTAGAAGTCCTTGAGAGTTTTGATGTTGATGAATTCACCAATGAGTTTGTGTCTCTTTTCTTACTTGAGGAAGATCCTAAAACGTACCAAGAGGCTATGAGGTCTATAGATGCTACTTTTTGGAAAGAAGCTATTAAGAGTGAAATAGATTCCCTTGAGTCAAACAAAACTTGGGAGCTGATCGACTTGTCTAAGGGTTGTAGACCTATTAGTAGTAAATGGATCTTCAAGAAGAAACTTAGGACGGATGGCTCTATTGAAAGATACAAAGCTAGATTAGTTATTAGAGCCTTTGACCAAAAGAAGGGAATTGATTTCTTTAATACATATTCCACTGTGATAAAAATGGCAACAATCAGAACTTTAGTCGCTTTAGCTGCCATTAATGATCTTGTGGTGCATCAGATGGATGTTAAAACTGCTTTTCTCAATGGTGACTTAGAGGAAGAGATTTATATTTCATAACTTGAGGGGTGTGAGGTTCTCGGTCTGGAGAACAAAGTATGCAAACTGAGAAAATCCCTTTATGGTCTAAAGAAAGCCCACAAAGAGTGGTGCGAAAAATTTGTAGCTCTTTAGAGAAAAATGGCTTTGTTGTTAATAACTTAGATTCTTATGTTTATTCCAAGATGATTAGATCTGATTATGTGATGATATGTTGATGTGTGGATGATATGCTAATTTTTGGTACCAACTTATTTGTTGTTAATGAGGCTAAAAGACTTTTGTCTTCTCTCTTTGAAATGAAAGATTTAGGAAAAGCGGATGTAATCTTGGGGATTAAACTTAGAAAAACCAAGGCTGGCTTTTCCTTGTGTCAGTCTTATTACATTGAGAAAATATTGAAAAGATTTAATTCTTCTGATGTGGTACCTGTGAGAACTCCATATGACTCTAACATACATCTTAAGAACAACAGAGGACCTAGTGCGTCTCAAATTGAATATGCAAAAATAATAGGCAGTGTGATGTTTCTCATAAACTACACTCGTCCTGATATTGCATATGTTGTTAGTAGTCTAAGTAGGTACACTCATAACCCTACTAACGAACATTGGGATGCACTTCATTATTTGTTGAGATACCTTAGAGGTACTATTGATTGGTGTTTACATTTTTGTAAATTTCTTGCTGTATTAGAAGGTTTTGTGATGCAAATTGGGTTACTGATAACGATGAAGGAAGTTCTACTAGTGGCTATGTTTTTACATTTGGAGGAGGAGCTGTTTCTTGGAAGTCTATAAATAGACATGTGTAGCTCGCTCAACCATGGAATATGAGTTTATTGCTCTTGAATTGGCATACCATTGTATTGCGATTCACAAGGAGCAATCGGAGTTGCGCACTACAGTGTCTATAACAGAAAAAAGAGACATATCCGTATTAGACATGGTGCGGTAAAGCAATTGCTGAAGCATGGTGTTATCTCCTTGGAGTATGTGAGATCCGAGAAAAACTTGGCAGACCCTCTCACAAAGGGATTGCTAAGAAGAGTAGTTCTCGAATCGTCAAGAGGGATTGGGTTGAAGCCCATGGAATGAAAAGATATGGTGGATACCCATTTGTGGTCAAACGAAGCCATACTAATCTTCTAATTGCACTACTTCCCATCCCTATGGCGTATGGTAGTGCTTGTGCTATAGAGAAGCACATTAATGAATCTATAGCGTATTATGGTAGTGCTATAGAGAAACACTTGATGGATTCATCATCATTCTATAAGAGGTTGAGCTAACTTATGCTCTTAATAATTCTAAGCTATAATATGGTGGTCTAAGTGTAGATAGACTGATGGAATTACCTAAGTAAGTGTGAAGGTTTGGCCACCTTCTATAAGAGACTAGGGCTGCCTCTCTAGAGCACTTATGAGACCAGAGGTATGCGCATGGGCCTTAAAAGCGCAAGTAGTCATCGTGGAGTATACATCTTAGGGTTGAGATGTGTCAAGAGGGCCTCATCCAAAGTTTAACAAGTTCAAGACTAAGTTCACTTGTCAGACTTAGCTATTGCCTCTCTTCACTACGTATCAATTCAATCGAAAGACATTGATATTTAAGTATCCAACCCTTCTTGCCTGGGAAATCTTTCTCATCCTTCTTTTCTTTTTGTGTGCCATTATGGGGGATTGTTGGAGTAATGGCACCCCAAAAGGGTGTTCACTTACACTCTCTATCTTTTTCTTTTGTTGTCCCACATGAAATTTTTGGGGGTAGGGTTTATATATCCACTCTCGTTGTGCTTGTTGAAGCCATGTTTTAAGAGGGCTGAGGGCGTCTTGAGCTACCACGCGTGCGCAAGCGCCATCGCCCACCTGTTCGATCTAGGCTGGAGGCGATGCGGGGCCATATTGCTTATATTGTTGGAGGATTTTTCTTTGGACTGTTTGCGTATAAGCTATCATAAACCTAACGGTTTAATTTCCAAGCTTAACTGAGTCTTTAACTCTTCAGTTACCGTAATCTTCTTTTATTCCCTGATTTTCTGCCGCTATTTTATTCCCCTCTTTATTGCTATTTAACAACTCTTTTCCTCCATCAGGCTATTATAAAAAGAGCCCTTCTGTAGCTCTGGAAGATATATAGCAAAACACAAGTCTTCTCTCCTCTTCTCTTCCTTTCTTTCTTCCTGGGTAAAAGATAGTTGTACTCCATAGTCTCTCCCTCGAGTGCACGAGTGAAAGGCTTGCTGTGTTAAACCTTGGGAAGATTCTTTGCCTTAACGATTTGTACCTAAGTCGGGTGGATTTAGCTTTCAAGTTAGTGGTTTCATCCACAATACAGTTCATCTCTCTGTCTTCTCAACAGACGTTACATTATTTATTCTAACACTTGATTGTAAAACAACATGGAAGTCCACATATCTCATGCTTGTTAGTGCTTTCCCACATCAAGAGGCTTTTTCAAAGTTAAAGAACCCAAATCCTCATTTTAAGTTTGTTGTCTCTAGTGATCTTGATTAGGAGTTGGCCTAAAAAAATTGTGATAAATTGAAAATGTTTCATGATTTGGGCGAGTTATTTTTAGGTAGAAAGTATCCTACCATCAGTTTGTTCTTTCACTACATATGTTGACATCAAGGTAGGTTTGATTTCGTGATTATCAAATGAAGAACAAATTATTAGGGATATGGCTTTGACAATGATTGGCAAGTTTGATAAATATTGGTCAACAATTAATTACATTGTTCATTGCGGTCATCCTCGGCCCTTAGGGATAAATTGGCATATGTAGATGAGTTGATTTATGGAAATAGGGCTTACGGTGAAGTTGAAAGGGTTAAGAGTTTGTTATATGACCTTCTCACAGAGTATCAAGGATGTGGTGAGGCTTATGTTCCATCAATCTCTAATGTTCTTGGCAAACATCATGTGGTAGTTGATCCTCCTATCTCTTGTACAACCCAAAGTAAAACTAGTTTATAGGGTGAAGCTAAGACAACCCAAAAAAAGAAGACAAATATAAGGACAAAGTTAGACTATTACTTACATGATGATCCATATCGGGATAGGCCTGGCTTTGATGTCCTTCACTTTTGGAAGTTAGATCCCAAGTACCCAACCTTGAAAAAGATTGCTCAGAATGTCTTAGCAATACCTGCATCTACCATTGCTTTGGAAAGTGCTTTTAGTATGGGATGTAGACAGTGATGTGCTTGAAAGATTGGATCCATATCCGGATGGTCCTCATAGTGCTTCTCTTCATTTTGATATCATAGAGGCATTGTTGTGCTTGCAAAATTGGATTGTTGGAAAGTATTCAGGTAATAATAAATTCCCTTTGATATTTTTCAATTATATTAGCTATTTCGATTTATCATATGATACTAATTTATCATATTATTTTGTTGCCTTTTAGTTTCTTCTTTTAGTAATGTGCAAGCATGTACGTGCTACAATACTTGAAGATAACGATATGGATGAAGAATAAAGTTGTATTACCGAAGTCGCAAATGTGGATCCGGTATGCTAGTTGAATACCATATATTTTTTGAATGTTTCAACAAGTTTAGTAAAATCATGATTACTAATTATTTCTTTTTTTACATAATAACGATTAGTTGGGGATGATCTCTAAACTTGGTTGTTCATTGAAGAAAATTGATGATTTCTGTCTTTGTCTCCCCGACTATGTGTTATGGGTCTCGAATTATTGAACAATTTATATTTAAATTTTCCAATTGTTTGTGTTAAGCATGTAGTCTTTGGACAATTTTTCTCCCCATACTAGACACAATTTATGTTTCATATCCTTTATCATTTATGGTAATTGTTGTGTTCAAGGTTCGGGCATGTGGTTCATATTGGTTGTTGTTCTGTATGTTTAAAATTGTAATTTGTGTGTGAAAATTTTGAAACAAATATTAGCGATAAATAAATACAATCAGATAAAGCATGTTGCACCCATTTACCACCCTCTTCATCCATTTACCACCCGCTTCATCCGTAGGTGGTGGATGGATCGGATCCGGTTAAGTTAGGGGGTGATGGGTGGATCGGAGCGAGTGGATGGATATGGAGGCAGGCTCACCCGCTCAAAATTCTACCTGTTGCAAGGCCTTCTAGGAGCTAAGCCTACTAGAATTAGTTGATAGTCTTTCTTCTACATAGTCTATTTATTGCATTCTCAGTAAGTTTACTATTGAGGTTCCCAAAATTTCTTTTTGACCAACTTTGACATCATGCTTGACACCATTAAGTTTTCTTATAATTTTTAAACATCTTAATCAATTTTTGATTGCTTCGCCTGTTCGTCAAGATGATAATTTCAACATTTTTATTCTTACACTAGAACTTTTGATCGCAAAAAGAAAAAACGTTAACCTTTGAAAGTTGAATTATATTTATAATGCCAATAAGCATTAGCTTGGTCAGTATGATGATGCTTTCTCCACGGAAATCCCTGTGTTCAATCCCCGATGATTTGGTTTTCTCGAAAACCTTAGTCGGGAAAACTAAGGGGTTGTTTGATGAGAGCTTTAAGGGGAAGGGATTTGATACTTAGGGGTAGACCTATCAGTCCGGGTGGAGCAGGTTAACTATGGATCGGGTGTATTTCGGGTTTGGATAAAATATGGGTAGATGTATTTCGATTTTGCGAGTTTTAGGTCAACCCAACGGGCTGGAGTCTCTTTTTTTTCACTCATTTCTTTTTTCTCAAAATTAAAAATGCAACATATTTATTACATAAAATTGTCTATACTTGATGAAAAAGTATTATAATTGTAATTTCTTAAAAGAATATTTAAAATATTTGAACTTTTCATTAAAATATGAACGTCATGCACAGATGGACAAATGGTTGAGTCCGCTTTGGGTTACATGGGTCCACCCGTATATTAAAAAAAGGTTAATAATAGATCGGGTTATTCATGGGATAGCCTATCTAAAGCATATTAACAGGGCGAAGTGGTTCGACCTGCTAATGATCTATTTAATAATTCAATAGCTACGTTAAATATTAACTTTACATTACCTGATCAGTTGTACTTTATTAGTGGGCCTATCCTTACACCAACAGAGGTCAAACTATTGCGTAACACTAATATCATAGTTTGAGACAAATCATCATATCATATATAATAATATATATAATATAAAATGAATGGTATGAATGGGTTAATAGTAAATTGACAAGTATCGCATTATTAGTAGCTACCTTCTTTGTTTTCCTTTCATTTTTTCATTAATCCCAAATCTCGTAATAATAAGAATTTAATGTGATATTTTACTCCTAAAATTTGAAAGTCAAAAATTATTTTACAATTAAATTTAGTTTACAATAAATAGTTTTGAGATGTCAAAAATGACTTTACTATAAAATGATATAAAATAATAAAAGTGTTATTATTATAACAAAGGTTTCTATTTTACTCGTGGATTTTGTCAAGTCAAAAACGATTTTATAATTTAATTAGGTTTGTAAATAGTAATAACTATAGATTAATATAATCCTTTACTTATAGAGTTTCAGAAGTAAAAAATGTGTTTACTATATATATAACAAAATAAAACCATAAACGTATTAATATTTATCCAATTATTTCGATAATTATAGGCAAGTATTAATATTTTATACAATTATTTCGGTAATTGTAGACATTATTTGACCAATTTCATTTACCCTTTAAAAATTGTCCGCAAATCAGTGTACTCACTTTAACATTAATCACCTCAATTTGACCATGCAGAATGTGTACTATAAGATAATGCAATTATTATTTAAAAATATCATCAACTATTGATAACTATGCAAAATGTGTACTATAAGATAATGCAATTACTATTTAAAAATATCATCAACTATTGATAACTATGAAATTCAAATAACTCTCGAGGATAAAATGCTTGCGCTTAATTATTTTATAATTACCCCAATAAAGAGTAAATTTAGATAAATAAAAAATAATATTTATTAAAAATAAAAGTGAGTGTAATTAATACAAAAATTTGATCAGCAAGTTTGTTTACTATATATTACAACTTCATAAAATATTTATCCATATTTCTCAGGTAATACACATACTTGAGCCACATGAGCAAAATAAAAATCATAAATTCATTCTTCTATTAAAAAAATAAAACTACATAAAGATTATAGGTTCATTTTATGTTACTATTTTCTTAGAATTTATGCAAAATCTGCTAATTAATTATCATAATTTCATTGATATTTATTGTAAAATTTTATTTCTTTCAATAATTGTTATGTATTATAGTATATGTTAGATGTTAACAATGATAAATTATTTAGTTCATTATTATTAAATATAAATTAATAAAAGCCCGTGCAAAGTATGAGATTCATCGTAGCTAGAATAAAAACTAAATGAAAGTATATTGAAGAAGCACAAGATATTACAATCATCATTACAACTGTAAAATTTTACATTACTACAGGGCAGCATTATTCAAAATATAATGAGACGTATTCATTTCACTAAAAATATATTGGTACTACATCCGTGTTTTTAATATCAGTCTTACTCTAAATTAATTGTCTTACCCTAAATTACTGTTCTTAATATTAGATAATTATTTCATGCCCATTTTTAAAGTTGTTTCATTTACAAGTTGTGTATAACGTTGTTTTATGAGAATGAAATAAAAAAAGAAGGAGCACTATTGTTTGATTTGCGAAGAATGCGATAATTGTATAATATCTCTCTAAACGAATCGATGTAATAATTATTATTACAGTTAAGAGAGATAAACTAAAAGAAAATAAAAAATAAGGATATGATATTCGGGTCAAGCGGGTGGGTCTAGGTCGGGTTTGACCTGTTACTTTCCGAGTTTTTCGGGTTAGATTTATTTTGGATTCAAGTCAAGAAATCGTGTCTAAAACACAAAATGTTCGGAAAGATTCGAATCGGACTTTCGAATCATGTCAAATTTTGTCAAGTACACCTGAGAACATCAAGTTCTCCCCAAGTCTAAGGGACTTGAACCCCCCATTGTCAAAGGGATCAGATCCACATCTCCTAACGACCTGATTAATTATATAAAAAAAAAGAAAAAAAACTCGAAGCTCCATTTAGCACAACTTCTAGTCTATCATTCGTCACACTTGCATAGTCACCCAAGCCCTCCCTTAGACACGAGAGAGAGAGAGAGAGACACACTGTGCTGTTGGGCCCCATTTGGCGTGAACTCCTTGCTGGCAGAAGTCAATGTTCAAAGTTCTATAAGTGGAAATGTTGCCATTGTTCATCTGAGTTTTCTCATCATTTTGTTGCCTTCCTTTCCATTTGCTCTCGATTATGTTTTGATTTGTGTGAGAATTTGCAGAGGGAGGGAGAGGAAGGTGAAGATGTTTCAAATCTAAGTGAAGGGGAGTAGTGAGGAAGACGATGAAGATTTCATAAAGTAACAATTCTCAATTTTTTTCATGAAGCCTTTGGTTTTTTTTTGGGGGGGGGAAGGGGTTGCATAAAGGTTCAGCAATGATATGTCGTGAAGTACAGGTGTAAGAAGTCAATTTCAATTTTCCTGCTTTTTTGGTGCTATGGGTCTGTTCTTTTCGTGGGTAAATTAGGGTGGGTAAAAGGGTAAAGTGGGTTGAAGTAGGTTGAGGTAGGTTGAAATGGATTAAAGTGGGTTGAAGTAGGTTGAAGTGGATTGAATTTGTTTATGTGATAAATTAAACTTGGTTAAAATGGTGGAAGTAGGTTGAAGTAGATTGAAGTGGGTTGAGGTTTTTTTTGAATTGACCCACTAAAAGAATAGGTATGTAAAGCAATTAATTTATATGTATATAAAATTATGGCTTTTTCCCCCTTTTGATAAGATAAAGTCATGGGTTTATATAATTATGGTTTTGAACCTCAATTTATAAATCTTATTTGTTTTAAAACTATACGTTTATATTATTTATTTCCTTAATTAAACAAACATACAAAAATTATGACTTAGTTTATACTTCACAAAATTAGATACCAAAAAATACAAATAATTAGTTATGAAAATAAGAAAAGATAAATTATAATGGGATTTTTTTAAAAATAAAATAGTTTGATTCCATTCCATAACTGTTACCCAAATAATAAGAATTAAAACTTGATTTCATTTCTATCTCTTCAAACATATAGGTTTAGGATTCAAGTTCCATTTCCAACCCCTACAGGGTTAAGGAACGACTCCATTCCACTTTTCGTTACCAAACAGACCCTAAGTGGTTGTCTGATTGAAGCACCTGCTTCCTTAGAATAATATATTGATCAATAATGATGAATAAGCATAAAGTAAATCTGAGTCTAATTTCATTTCTTCCCCCTTAATGAATGGTGTTGTATTTTTCCATGTGTCTTCCTAAAAGCCTTTTTTTTAAGCAAGTTAGCAGCTTATGGGAAGTTTGGACACATTCCTATATCATACTCCTAGTATGCTCTCGAGAGTCATGTAGTAAAACCCACTCCTCATTATTCTCAACTTCCAAAATAGGATTATCATACTCCTACGTATGAGAAGATTATGGTGGAGGACGCTACGTCCCTGGTTATGGAACCTCCCGTAGGCAAGGAGAATATTCCCCAAGAAAACACTGCCCACCCACGAGACCAACGGCTCCCGTCTCGGACTGAAATCCACTAGCAACATGAAGGCCCACACTATGCTCACCCAGCCCAACAGGCCACTTATTCCCATACTCGGTCTGGAACAAGACCATTGGTATTAGGGCCTAACTCGAGGGCCTCCTCAGGAGATGTAAGGAATTCGGCCCAGAGACTATGTAATCCGCAAATGATTCCTGACAGACAGTGGGCTCCTCAGAACATCCAAAATCAATATCTACAAGGAAGGGTCAATGGTCTGAGTGGAGGACTCTCTCCTTCGGGTTTTCCACTGAATAAAGGCTATGCCAGCACAACGAGGTAGGTGTCTTGTACTAATGGGATTGTTGAATCTAATGGTCACGGTGATGAAGGACAAGTTGCTGTACCCCCAAGGAGCTAGATTGAGGAAAGTACACTGGGCAAACACACATGCGAACAGCTCAGCCGAGGAGCACACCTCCGTTAGGAGGACCTTTGTCTGCAGGTTAATATAAATGCAGGAAGGAACGGTAACTCCCAGGATATTAACATCCTGATTTAGAACACCCAAGGAGCTGGAAGTCGCAATTTCCAGAATATCCTAATGGAGCATATGAGGATGCACTGGCCGCAGGTTATGGTTTTGTTGGAAACCCACATTAGTGGGTCTAGAGCGGATGATGTTTGCAATAAAATCGGACTCCGATGACAATTCCGAGTTGAAGCCAGGGGCTACCAAGGTGGAATATAGGTCCTCCGGTAGCCAAGTGAAATTCAAGTGGACATACTGGAAGCTCATGAACAGTACGTGACCATAGAAATTTCAGAAGGTACAAACCGGTCGTGGTTTTTTACTGTGATCTATGCGAATGCACATCCATCAACCTGCGAGGCGCTTTGGAATAAGTTGGAAGGGTAGGCGTCGAGAACTCAAAGGCCTTGGCTTTTGGGAAGAGATTTCAATGAGACCTAGTCACTTGAGGAGAGGGATCATGGTGGTCCCGAAATGGCAAGGAGGTGTGTGAGATTCAATAACTGGATAGAAAATAATGCCTTCATAGACATTGGCTTTTCTGGACCAAAATTCACATGTGTTAGAGGTCTATCTCCAGAAACATGAAAGAGTGCTAGGTTGGACCGAGCTCTATGTAACATGGAATGGCGGCTCAAGTTACAAGAGGGAGGAGTCAAGCACTTAGTTCGTAATCAGTCAGACCATCCACCTATCTTTGTCTCCACTACGGGGTTCAGCCCAAACAGTACTAATGACAGCAAACCCTTCCGATTCCAAGCTGCTTGGTTGCTCCACAAAGACTTTGACAATTTCATTTGGCAAGACTGGAATCTAGATACCCCCCTGACCGATTCAATAAGGGGGCTTGCGGACAAACTCGGATTGTGGAACAAATCTGTTTTTGGTAATCTCTTCTACAATAAAAGGAGGCTTTTGAAAAAGGCTAGAAGGAATCCAGAGGAAGCTTGAACATGGAGGGCCGCGACATCTCTGGAAACTAGAGGCGCGACTGCGACGACAACTGGATGATGTCCTGAACCAAATAGAAATATTTTGGTTTCAAAAATCAAGAGCAGACTATATCCGCGATGGAGATCGTAATACGCAATTTTTCCACATTGGCACCATCGTCAGGCGAAGGAGGAACAGAATTAAAGGATTACAAACGATGATGATGTGTTCGTGACGGATCCCACTGAAATCAAGGCCCTGGTTGTGAATTTCTTCAAGAAGCTCTTCACTGATGACCTTAATTCTGAGCATGCAACCAAGCCCACAGACCCCTCCCTTGCGCTTACAGTGGAGCAAGCCAGCAATCTCAGCAAGTTGTACACATCTAGTGAGGCCTAGAACGCACTAAAGAGTACAAGCCCGTTCAAAGCGCCCAGGCCAGACGGGTTCCAAGCCTTGTTTTTTCAGCGCTATTGGGGGTTGGTTGGGACCACCATAATGCGAACTGTGTTGGATATAGTAAATGGGAGATCGTCTCTGGAAAACTTGAATCACACGTTTCTGACACTCATACCGAAGGTGGAGAATCCATGTTGTATCACGCAATTTTGACCTATCGGGCTCTGTAACATGACTTACAAGTTAGTCACTAAGGTTATAGTGGAAAGACTCAAGGAGGTGCTGCCGCAAATCATCTCTCCAATTCAAGCCAGTTTCGTGCTGAAGCAACAAATTAGTGATAATGTGATCATTATGCAAGAAGTACTACACACTATGAGGCGAATGGCAAGAACAGAAGGGTACATGGCTATAAAGATCGATTTCGAAAAGGCTTACGATCGACTCGGTGGTCTTTTGTACAAGAGACGTTAGCCAACATGCATTTTTCGCCGGCACTCGTCCAAGTCATTTATTCATGCACATCTACGTGTACAATGAGCGGCCTCTAGAATGGAACCTGTTGGGAACGTCACACATGAGTAAAGAAGTCCCACATCGGGAGTTTGAGAAGAAGGGTCATGGTATATAAGTCAAGTGAGCTACTCCTCCTATGGCCAATTGGTTTTAGGATGGAACCTCACTTGGGCTTGTTGCCATGGACCTTGGTTGAAGTGGGCTCCCTCCTTGGATCTCCCTAACAAGTGGTATCAGAGCGAGGTTATAGGATGTCTTCAATCATGAAGGTGGACATACAGAAATTCGACGGGGAGATTAGCTTTAATCTCTGGAAGGTGCAGATGAGGGCGGTCCTCATCCAGCACGGGCTGTGGAAGGTCCTGCAGGGGCCTCACGTTAAACCCGCAGGCACAACGGATGAAAAGTGGGCTGAGGATCAGCAGAAAAGGCGTGGGAAGTTGACAAATGAGGAATGGGAGGAACTGGAGCTGAAGCAGTTTCAGCCATACAACTATGTCTGGCACCTCACGTGCTCCGCGAGGTTCTTGATAAGGTAACTGCTGTTGACCTTTGGGCTAGGCTAGAAGAACTATATATGACAAAGAGTCTAGCCAATAAGATCAGGCTAAAAGAAAGGTTGTACACCTGTCGTATGGCTGAAGGTACGCCTGTCCAGAAACATCTGAATGATTTCAATTCAATTCTAGTTGATTTGGAAAGTCTGGATGTAAAAATTGATGATGAGGATAAAGCCATCTTGCTTGTTGTCTCACTACCCCCTTCATATAAACACTTTAAAGAAATCATGCTGTATAGTAACACAGATACTATATCGTTTGAGGATGTCAAGGCTAACCTTCTTTCAAAAGAAAAGTTTGACCATGACATTCATACTGACCAGGGTGAAGGGTTGGCAGTTAGGGGTAGGACAACTGAGAAGAAGGGAAACGGTAATAGGAAGAGCCGTTCTAAATCGAGAAATCCTCATGCTAATAAAACCTGCCACTTTTGCAAAAAATTGGGTCACATAAAGGCTAATTGTTGGAAGTTAAAGAACAAGACTGAAGAAAAGGGTAAAACTGCTACTGCTGACTGTGTGGTAGAGTCTGAGTCAGATGGGGATGTACTGCTTGCTACTTCTTTAGCTACCACCTCTGGGAGAGGAGTGAATGATAATTGGGTTTTAGATTCTGGTTGCACGTTCCACATGTGTCCTCGTAGGGACTGGTTTATAACTTATGAACCTGTGGAGTCTGGGGTTGTACTTATGGGCAACGATGCTGAATGCAAGGTTGCAGGGATAGGTACAGTTCAGATTAAAACCCATGATGGCACTATTAGAACCTTGTCTAAAGTGCGTCACATTCCTGATATGACTCGTTGCTTGATCTCTTTGGGTACTCTTGAGTCTAATGGTTGCAGAATCGTCATGGAGAATGGAGCTCTAAAGGTGGCTAAAGGAGCCATGGTGATGATGAAGGGACTGAGGCAGGGCAGTCTCTACATCCTGCAAGGAGCCACAGTTACAGGAGTAGCTGCGGTAAGTACAGCAGATGAGACAATGTTATGGCACATGAGGCTGGGCCATATGAGTGAGAAAGGGATGACCATTCTGGGTAAGAAAGGTTGTCTTGGTAACGCAAGTACGGGTAAGTTGGATTTTTGTGATCACTGTGTATTTGGGAAACAGAAAAGGGTAAGTTTCTCAAAGGCTAGTCACCGTACTCAGGGGGTCCTGGACTACATCCACTCTGATTTGTGGGGTCCCTCTAAGGTACCTTCGATGGGAGGTAAGCGTTACATGTTAACATTTGTTGATGATTTCTCACGAAAAATTTGGGTGTATTTCTTGAGACAGAAAAACGAGACATTCTCAATGTTCAAGAAATTCAAGGCTCTGGTTGAGAACCAGACTGGCAAAAGGATCAAGAAACTCAGGACTGATAATGGCCTGGAGTTTGTTGAATCTGAGTTTGAAGAGTTCTGCACCGCAAACGGCATAGCCAGGCATAAAACCTTGGTCGGGAAACCACAACAGAATGGGGTCGCAGAACGAATTAACAGGACATTGTTAGAGAGAGCAAGGTGTTTGCTTTCAACTGCTGGGCTTTGGGATCGCAAAGCGTTTTGGGCTGAGGCCATTTCTACGGCCTGCTACCTGGTGAATCGATCACCACACTCCTCCATTGAGTTTCAGATTCCAGAAGAAGTATGGTCAGGTAATCCTGTTGACTACTCTAATCTCAGGGTATTTGGGTGTCCTGTGTATGCTCATGTAAATGAGGGCAAACTAGCACCTAGAGCAGTTAAATGTATGTTTTTGGGGTATGCTAGTGAATCTAAGGGGTATCGTATGTGGTGTCCTGATTCTAAGAAAGTAATACAAAGTAGGGATGTTACTTTCAATGAGTCTGATATATTATCTTCTGGAAAGAATGCTGCTGCTCCTTCTACTGGTGCAGGAACTCAGCAAGACACCAGCATGGAGGTGGAGCTGGAGACTGCTACAGCTCAAGGTGGAGCTGTTGAAGAAACTATGAGGGAAGTCCAGGTCACTGAGCCTGGGGCTATCAGCACTAACAACCTCAGGAGGAGGTTGAGCACTCTATAGCACGTGATCGTCCTCGCAGGGAGATCAGGAGACCGGCCCGGTACAACGATGATGAAGGGCTGATAGCATTTGCACTTTCAGTTGCAGAGGAAGTGTCTGAAGGAACTGAGCCTTCAAATTATACTGAAGCCATCACCTGCCCAAGTTCACCCAATTGGGATTCTGGCTATGCAAGAAGAAATGGAAAGTCTGCAGAAAAATGGGACTTGGGAGTTATGTAACCTGCCTAAAGGCCGACGGGCCTTAACTGCCAAATGGATATACAAGAAGAAGGAGGGCATTCCTGGGGTAGAGGATGCAAGGTGGAAAGCAAGGTTGGTTGTTCGTGGTTGCAACCAACGGGAAGGTATAGACTACAATGAGGTTTTCTCTCCTGTAGTCAGACACACCTCTATTCGATTATTGTTATCCATTGTGATATTGTTTAACTTGGAGTTGGAACAGCTTGATGTAAAAACAGCCTTCCTGCATGGTGAGCTGGAAGAGGAGATATATATGAAGCAACCTGAAGGGTTTGCTGTTCCTGATAAGGAACACATGGTATGTAAGTTGAAAAAGTCCTTGTATGGACTCAAGCAGGCTCCTAGGCAGTGGTATAAACGTTTTGACACGTTTATGATTGATAATGGTTACATACGTAGTAGATATGATAATTGTGTATACTTTAGACAATATGGTGATGGGTCCTTTATCTATCTACTACTGTGTGTTGATGACATGCTAATTGCATCTAAAGATAAAAACCTGATTAGCATGCTAAAATCTCAACTCAGTAAGGAATTCGAAATGAAAGATTTAGGTGCAGCTAAAAGGATACTGGGCATGGAGATTCACAGGGATCGAAAGGAGGGAAAATTATACCTGTCTCAAGAAAAATATCTTGAGAAGGTATTAAGGAAGTTCAATATGAGGGACTGCAAGGCAGTGTCTACCCCTCTTGCTGCACATTTTAGACTGTCTGCGGAATGCTGTCCGCAAACAGAAAAGGACATCGGTAGAATGTCCAATGTACCATACTCCAGTGCTGTAGGGAGTTTGATGTATGCCATGGTCTGTACCAGACCAGACTTATCACATGCTGTAAGTGTGGTAAGTAGATATATGCATAATCCTGGAAAGGATCACTGGGAGGGTGTAAAATGGATCCTGCGGTATGTAAAGGGAACTGTGGGAAAAGGGCTGGTATTTGATAGAAACAAGGTTGCTACATCTGATGTAGTAGGGTATGTTGATTCTGACTATGCTGGTGATTTGGATAGGAGGAGGTCCATATCTGGGTACATCTTTACCATGTGTGGGGGCGCTATCTCTTGGAAAGCGTCTTTACAATCTATTGCAGCTCTGTCCACAACAGAAGCTGAGTATATTGCTGCCACTGAAGGGGTGAAGGAAGCTACCTGGCTAAAGGGACTGGTAATGGAGCTTGGAATACCACAATCTGCTACTGTGGTATATTCTGATAGTCAGAGTGCCATACATCTGACAAAGAATGATGCCTACCACTCGAAGACCAAGCATATCAGCGTCAAATATCATTATGTACGAGATACAGTTGCTGCAGGAGAAATAATGATGAAGAAAGTTCACACCTCAGAGAATCCTGCTGACATGCTTACAAAGCCACTACCTACAGCTAAGTTCGAGCATTGCTTGGACTTAGTGGGAGTTCACAGTCATTGAGAAGCCCTGCGGGGCATAGCCCCATGGGGGGCAACACCCTTAGGGGTGGACGACGGCGACGGAAAGTTGAAGATTGGAGATTTTGGTCCAAGGTGGAGATTGTTGGGTTTTATGGCCCAAAATCTCGAGTATCGGCACGGGGAGCCCATGCTGCACAGACACGGGCGTGCCAAGACGAAGAGCCGAAGACGAGAGGGACAGAAAATTGGCACGGGGGTGCCGTGCCATATGGCACGGCCGTGCCATGTGACACGGGGTGACCGTGCCACGGGGCACGGTCGTGCCACGTGTCTTTTCGCCGCCTCTTTCGGATGCGGCTAGGGTTTCTGTCTTCAAGGAGGACTCCTCTGCGGCGGCTAGGGTTTTTCCAAGAAGGGGAAAAAACCCTATTCTTCAGGCCCTATAAAAGGAGGGTCAAGCCTAGGTTTCAAAACACTCCAGTATAGAAAACACATTGAGAGAGTGAGGTTATTTGTGAGAGAATTCAATTGAGAGTATTGTAATTCTGCTCTTAATCACTGAAGTGATTGTGGTGTACCACTCTGCTCATAGTGAAATTTGTCGGTGTGCTGTCGCCGTCCGTGGTTTTTTTCCCACATTGGGTTTCCACGTAAAAAATTCTCTGTGTCCTTTATTCTTGTTTTTCATTGTTGCGTTGTGTTCTTGGTTGAATTCTGTTGCATTGTCACATCCTATTATTCCTTTATTCCTAACAAGTGGTATCAGAGCCGATGGTGCGTTCGGCTAGGCAACAAAAAGGTGTGGCATGGTGGACCCCATGGACGAGTTTGGTGAAATGACACGCAGGTGTTGATCGAGCGGTAATACGTGTGCTGCAGCGTGGCTCGATGGTGTGGATAAGCTCTTGATGGGTGGCTTGACACCTTGGTAAAGGCTTCCGCTCAAGGGGGAGCTTGTGCACTCATGTGTGAGGGGGAGATTGTTGGGAACGTCACACATGAGTAAAGAAGTCCCACATCGGGAGTTTGAGAAGAAGGGTCATGGTATATAAGTCAAGTGGGCTACTCCTCCTATTGCCAATTGGTTTTAGGATGGAACCTCACTTGGGCTTGTTGCCATGGACCTTGGTTGAAGTGGGCTCCCTCCTTGGATCTCCCCAACAGAACCCACACGGAAACTTTCCAACCTACGAGGGGCATCGGGCAAGGGGACCTGCTGTCCCCTTATCTATTTGTATTATGCATTAGACCTGGCAAACGGGTCATTTGGGTCGGGTACAGATCGGGTCGTAGTTCGGGTCGGGTAACTTTTGGGTCAGTCATGGTCGGTTCGAGTTCGGGTGAAGTTCGGGTTTCGGGTCAAATTCGGTTTAACCATGTTCGGGTCGGGTTTGGGTTCGGTTCGGTTGGAGTTTGGGTCGGGTATATTTCGGGTTATCTACGGTAACATAATTCGGATCGGGTATGGGCCGAGTCTAATTTGGGTCGAGTGGGATTCGGTTCAATGTTCGGGTGAATGTCGTGTCGGGTGTAGATCGGATTAGGTGTAAATTAAGTCGGGTTAATTTCGGATCAGTGTATATTTTGAATGTGCTCATTTCAAATAGTAAATTATAGTTAAAAGATAAAATTCATTTAATTAGACAAACCCATTTATTATATGTTTTTCTTTCAAGTCATACGTTAAAGTTTAATCGTTTATATGTCATATATATATATATATATATATATATATATATATATATATATATATATATATATATATGTTTTAAAGTTTAAGTAAAATTATTAGGAAGTGCAACTATCTAAAGGATTACGATTTACGAGCTGTTAAGTCAAGTTTCAAGTATGACAGTTTTTATGGGCCTAGGTAATAATTATAACTTATGCATTTACCATGACAGTTAGTAAGTTATAAGTGCAACCCATCTGTGGTCTCGTATCTTATGTAGTTATGCGACGTGCAATTGTCTAAACAATTACGATTTACGTGTTGTTAAGTCAAATTTCAAGTATCTCAATTGAGATCATGTTATGATAAAACTAGTGAACCAACCTAACGTCAATTATGATTCATGAGTCAATTGTCTTAACTGCAAGGCTCAACGCCAAAATATATATTCCTTGAAAAATAACCAAAAAGAGAAAGCAAATAATATAATTTTTATTTTGACCCCAGTTTGATTCATAACTTCATGTTTGTCATATTTGGGTTGGTAAATAGAAACAGGTTGTTTCAAGTTGACATTTTCAATAATCAATTCAATGTTCTTTGGATAGCTCGTAAGTGGTCACATATCAATATTGATTTGTCTTTGTGAGATTAGCAACTTGGTTTACATGTTCACAATGAGTCAAAAGTCAAAACACAAAAGCAGATACAATATAAGAGTATGTGTTAACTATCATTATTATGGTATTAGAATGCCTTGAATATGTTTTTAGCCCCCTTTTCCAGACCTAGCACGGTGGTCTCGCTGTATTTAAACATGTTACAAAGATAATTAAATTTATATTATGAGATCATATGAGTCACATTATTTGTCTCCCCCCCCCCCAAACTCAACTAATTGATTTAAGTCATTAAGGAAATTAAATAGTAAGATAATATTGCTAGATCTAATAAGTTAATGATTTGTTAATTCTGCTTATCTTCTCATAATTCTTATTTTGACCAAATATTATATCTTTTATAATTTTATTATGGATCTATCAAATTATAAATTAAAAACTATTAACTATTTTATTTTTCTTCTTAAATTTTCTTGGATTTCATTTGTGGTTGGACTTTCAATTTTACGGGACTTTGAATTTTTGGGGAACAAATTGAAAAATTAGAATCCAAAACCCTGCCTGCCTGCCTGCCCTCAACACTACCAAAAATCATCAAATTTCCCACTCTACTTTCCCACTGAAAAATTACAGTAGCGAATTTACCACTGTTTTTCCACTACGTTATATTTCCCACTGTTTTTCCATTGATTTAATTGTAGTGGGAAATTTCCCACTATATTCCCACTAAACACCCACTATCTAATATATAAATTGTTATTATATTTTTTTAAGTCTTATTTCCTATTAACTTTTCACTAAATTTAATTTTTTTAAAAATTTCCCACCCCGATATCATTTCAACTACTTTTTTTCTCTCAACCCCCAAATCCCACCAATTCTAAAAGTTGAATTTTTGATTTCCCCCCAACTTAACCCCCCCAAAAACAAAATTCAAGAAGCTAAAGCTTGTTTTTATTTTTTTTTTTGAAACAAAACGGCAAACTTAAGGCAATTCAACCCGATTCAGCGTTATTAAACCTCATCCCCTTCACTCTCTCTCTTCGCGTCCCTCTTCTTTCCCCAAACCCGGTCCACTTAAAAATGACCCCGTCCCTCCCCTTTGCGTTTCTGTCTTCTTCGTTGCTTCTCAGAACTTGACCCTGAGCCCTGCATCGTCACGCACCATCGCCATTCCCATCTTCGCTCTCTCTCCCTTCCTCATCCTCTCTCTCTCTCTAAATCTGTTACTGGCCTTCACGCTCTCTCTGCCACGACGCACCTACTGCTGGCCTTCATCCTCATCGTCCACACATACCACCTTAATCGAAGGGCTGAAGATCACTTTGGGGCTCGGTATAAATTGAAGAGGACGACGCCATTGAAGTACGTTTAGGTAATTTTAGGGTTAGTTTAGGTTGAATTTAGGTTTAGATTTTCGTTTTAATTCCATTTTATTTTCGATTTCAGATTAGGGTTTCGAATTTAGGGCTCGAATTTCAGTTGTTTTGAGTTAGGGTTTCATGTAGTTAAGTTTGAATTGTGATTTCGAATGATTATTTCGATTGTAATTGTAAAAATCATTGGGTTTGTGTTGAATTTCATCTGGTTTCCTCTCCCCTGATTTGCGTTCTGTTCAGGTTGCTCACGGTTAGCCCACGCCGTGTCTGGGCTGCGTTCTGGTAATACCTCTGTTCTGTTCTGTTGAACCTTGATTTCAATGGAGGATTGTTGCTTGGGTGGCCATTGTTGCTAGTTTCGATTCTGCTCAATGCAATCATCTGGTTGCTGTTTTTTTTGTTGTTCTGTTGCGAGTAGTTTACCCCTGCTGCTGCTTGTTTGTGTTCCGGTTTGATGTTTATGTGAGCTTGGTATGGATTGATTATGCTCAATACAGTTTGGGGGATGTTAACCCCAATGTCTCCGGGTGAGTGGCCCGTTGAGTTTGGCATTGTGATGTGGATCGTTGGTTATGTTATAGCCAAACTAGCTTTACAAATATTGAACTAGTACAATGATTGACAACCTATTGGATTAGCAACTTACGGTTTAGGTTATATTGGGGTCGAGTATACTCGGTTCGGGTTATATTCGGGTCGGGTATACTCGGTTCGGGTTTAATTTGGGTTAAATTGAAGCGGGTATGAATTAGATCGGTTTTAAAACGAGTCGGGTACGGTTCGGGTATGAGTTGTCCATTTTCGGTTCACTTCGGGTCGGGTCATTACGGATCGGGTATGACTTGGGTCGGGTCGACTTGGGTGTGGGTCATTTCGGGTGTGGGTTAATTTCGGGTTTCGTTCGGTTATGGATCGGTTTACGTCGGGTGTTCGGGTCCAAATCGGCTCAGCCCATTTCGGGTGTCGATTCGGGTATGGATCCGGGTCAATCGGTTCGGATTTCGGGTCTCGGGTCAATTTTGCGAGGTCTATTATGCATGGAGAGGCAGCTCGAAGCATTGACACATAAGTTTGCCAAGGGAGTTGGAAACCGATATTAGTATGTCGTGGGGCCCACATGTGTCCAACTTGATGTTCGCTGATGATTTAGTTTTATTCACAGAAGCTACGATGGATCAAGCCTATGTCGTCAGTGACTGCTTCCAAAGGTTCTGTGCTATGTCGGGACAAAAAATAAGCCATGAAAAATCCCGGATCCTCTTCTCGCACAATGTTAACACATTGGAAGTAGAGCCCATCAAAGAGGCTCTTGGAATACCATCTATGGAGGACTTAGGTACATACTTAGGGATTCCGACATTATCGAAAAGGGTGACGAAGGAGACTTTCAAGTATGTTATCGATAGAGTGGATAAAAGACTCTTGGGGTGGAAGACCAAATGCCTTTTGATAGCCGGCCTCATGACCCTCATAAAATCCACGATCTCGGCCATACTAGCGTATGCAATGCAAACGTGCAGGCTCTCGCATGCTATCTGTGATGATCTAGATCTGAAGGTTCGACAGTTTCTATGGGCCAGCACAAATACCAAAAGGAAACCGCACCTCGTAGCATGGGCAACGGTCACCAAGCCTATGTCAGAAGGGGGGCTAGGCATTCGATCCATGCGGGAGCTCAACTCGGCGTCCATAACAAAACTAGGCTGGAGAGTATTACATGAGCCCACAACATTATGGACCAGAGTCCTGTATCACAAATATTGCAAAGGGAGGAAGGGCACTGATATATTTATAGCCAGCCGAAACACTTCAAATTCGTGGAAGGGTATCATTGAAAATAGTCCAATCCTCCAAAAAGGTGTCCAACGTTCCATAGAGGATGGGTGGGGGACGAACTTTTGGCTTCAGAAATGGTTATGCAACAACCTCTACTAGAAGTTGCTGCTCGTCCCATGCCAGCTTCAGTTCATCAAAAAATGGTTTCGGATTATTGAAACCATGGTATAGGATGGTGTTGGGAGGAATTCTGGGATCTACTTCCGAAAAGCACTCTGATCTGGATTGCTTCTATTCAAGTATGCCCTGGAGCTGGGATTCAAGACGAGATATTATGGGGTAGGACGAGTTATGGTCTCTTTTTGATACAATCAGCTATTGCAATGTTGCATGGAGATAGCTCATCTGAGGACAGGTTAATCTGGAAAAAAAATTTGGAAAGTGGAAGTGCCGAAAAAACTGAGGTTCCTCCTATGGTTAGTGCTTCAGGGAGCGCTAATGACCAATACGAATAGAGTAAGGAGAGGGATGGCGTCAAACCGGGAATGCAACATGTGCCCGAGATTGTTGGAGGATACTAGCCACATTTTTCGTACATGTGAAAGGGCACGTGAGGTATGATATTACTTTGAGCAGGCAAATACTGGGGTACATGACCCAAATCTTGAGTTAAAGGAGTGGGTTCTCTGCAACTTAACCCACATGACCAGTGATACCATGTGGCCAATGAAATTCACGATTGCCGTACGGTGGTTGTGGTGATGGAGAAATGAGGCTTGTCTTGGAAGAATATCAAATATTCCCGGTGATAAAATTCAATCCCTCTTTATGAGTTTCAAGGAAATTTCAAACACATGGCTCTCCCCACAGAAATGGCATACCCGGGTCAAGGGAGCGAGAGAGGATTGGTGGGTTGGGAACCACCACCGGCCGGCTGGGCCACATTGAACACAAATGGTGCATCAAAAGGAAATCCGGACAAGGCTGGTGGAGGAGGTGTCTTCCGAGGATGGAAGGGAGAATGGCTAGGAGGATTCGCGTAGGTGATGGGAATATGTTCTTCGGTAAGAGCGGAACTTCGTGCAGTGCTACGAGGCCTATTGGTGGCGAAGGATAAGGAATTTAGGAAGCTAGTGGTTAAGATCAACTCCATGCTAGTTGTAGGGATGTTAAAGGGAGAGTTGAAGGTCAATATCCGGCACCATGTGCTTGTCCAACAGTGTAAAGATGGGTAAAGTTCCTAGGGATCGAGCTTAATGGGGAACTAGTATTGTTTAATGAACCTCCTCGAGAGGTCGTGGCTTCTTTATATGCAGACCATGTAAGGGTAAAGTTCCCCAGGTTAATTGTTAATCAATAAAAGTCTTTTACGGGGCTTAGCCCCCCTTCTGCACCAAAAAAAAAAAAATGTAGTAAAACCCACTTTATATATTGAACACATGTGAGATTTAAGAGAACATTCTCTCGAGTGTATAATAAAACTTACTGAGTTTTTAGAGCAGGGGGAATATAAGGGACGCATGTTAATAATAGGCTTAAAACTATTAACTAGACCTGATCAAATTGAGGGTCGAGTCGAGTCATGAGAGTCGGAAGACATGATTTTTTCGACTCTGACCCTACCCGACCATCATGCGGGCCACAATATCCTTGACCCTGACCCTGACCCTGACCCTGCAGGTACTCTCGGGTTATCGGGTCAGACCCGATCCTCTAATATTCTCGATACAAAAAATGAGATTTTTCACTATGTTTCCTTTTTATTATAAAGTTCGACATTAAATATCCTACAAAAGAAAAGGTCAAACAATAATATAACGTCCAAATAAAATGTATTGCAATTACAAACATTTTAATGTGTAATTTAGTGACTAAAACGATTAGTTCATTATAACAACTACTCCAAACATCAGAGAGGGCCCGTCAGAAGGCCACAAGCCATTGAAACGGAAAGAGGCTGACAGAAGACAAGAAAGTAGAAAGTGAAAAAGGTCTTGAACAAATAAAATCCGAAATATCTTATTTTGATTATAAATTTTGATCTTAAATTTTAAATTTTTTTAAAAAGTGAGGGTCAGCGGGTCGGGTCAGAAGGTCAAAACCTCTACCTAAGCCCAACCCTCATCGTAGTCGAGTACCCTCAATTTGAAGGTCGGGGCTGGCCGAAGACCTAAAAAAACTGACCCTGACCCTCATTTTTGAGTATCAGGCCGGGGCAGATCAGACGGGGCCCCGACCCGTTGATCAGATCTACTGTTATTTTTCCAATTACATCTTAATACTTCAACAACCGTAATCTAAGGATATTTATTTCAAATTTATGTATTTTTTAGCATAAAATCCCAGCCACCCCCTTCCCCAAAAAAAGAAAAATCAAAAAAAGGAAAAATGTGCTCTATCTTCTTTTATCGAAAAAAGGGGAAACATCCAAGGTTGTCCACTTACCAATGTTGTGTTGTGAATAGAAGGTCTTGTAACGGTCAGAGACTTTAATTCACGCTGTTTTGTTAGAAGAAACCCTAATCAAATTGCTCATTGTTTAATTAGGTTGTCCGCGTAACTGAGTAGGATATGATTTTGTTTGATGATGGACCACCTAAGATTCATAATCTTGTATCTTTGGATATTGTGTATGCTTGATTGATGATATATTTATCTTACCTTTGTTTAAATTTTAAAAAAAAAAAAAAACAGAAGGGAAACATTTTAATTTTAGAAGTTATTGTTTTTTTTTTTGGGTTGTATCCTTTGTTTTGGAAGTGATTCACAGTATTTCACGAGACGCTTTATTTCTACTAGGTGGCCGTTAAATTCATAACAGTAAAATGACAAATGTCTTACTAAGTCACTTTTAAAGTATCTTGTCTTAACTTAAAAATTATAATATTATCTACTAACTCAATAAAATGTATGATAATTGAACAGTGGAAGGGTACTCTTAATTATAAATTGTTTGAATCACCTTTTTATACATAAGTTTTTGCTATTACAGAATGGCGCGTATAATATGCTTTTCGTAGATAGGGTTGATCTGATTAAGGTTTCATTTGTACTCATCGTGTAGCCAATGAGTACTAAAGCTCCATAATTTATGATTAATTCTAATTATTGAAAATTTAGTGATTATAAATCATATCGCATATTAATTTTGGTTAAAACAACAACAACAACAATAACAACTCCCAGTGTGGGTCCCGCTTTCGCGGGGTCTGGGGAGATCCAGCTGTAGGCAACCTTCCCCCTACCGGTATTCCTACCCATAGAGAGGTTGATTCCTAAAGACCCACAAAACAGTTTTTTTTTTTGGGAAAAATGGTTTACAGAGGAAACGATTGCGTACCAAGTTACCAACTGGGGAGAAGGGTAAGTAGAGCAGATAAATAAGGAGCGGGGACATAACTCAACAAACTCGGGGCGTCAAAAGCCAGCACAGCCTAGCCAAGCACGACCTGCAGACAAGCACACAAAAACCCTCCCCACCCCCATCGAAGCTACAGCCACCTACGGAGCCGGTCCCCTACAATCAGATACTTTAATCCTATCCCGCCACAGTCTTCTATCCTGAGCCATGTCCTCCGTCAGACCCACAACTCTCAGGTCCTCTCTAACTACTTTCTCTAGACTCTTCTTCGGTCTACCCCTCCCTCTCTTTCCACTGGGGGGGACGATCATCTCGCACCTCCGCACTGGGGCGGCCACACTTCTCCGCTTAACGTGGCCGAACCATCTAAGCCTCGATTCCCTCATCTTCTCCTCTATGGGGGCCACTTCGGCTAAACTCCTGATAACGACATTCCTGATGCCGTCCATTCTCGTAACACCACACATCCCCCTGACCATTCTCATCTCAGCTACCATCAACCTTTGACTCTGCATCTTTTTTAGGGGCCAACACTCCGAATAATAAAGAACAGCCGGTCTAACTACCCTGTGATAGACTTTGCCTTTCAGTCCTAGCGGTATTCTCTTGTCGCACAACACCCCGGACACAGACTTCCACTTTTGCCAACCCATTTTTATCCGCTGGCTAATATCCTCCTCGATATCCCCGTTCTGCTGAATGATCGAGCCCAGATACTTAAATTTTGCGACCTTTGGGATTACCCTCCCCTCCAATGTGATGTCTCCCCCCTCTTCTGTCCTTCCACTGAAACGGCAATGGAGGTATTCCGTTTTTTATCTACTTAACCGGAAACCCCTATCTTCCAGTGTATGCCTCCAACTCTCCAACCTGTCATTCACCCCCCTGCCTGGTCACATCGATAAGAACGATGTCATCTGCAAATAACATGCACCAAGGCACCTCGTCTTGGATACCTCTAGTGAGTTCATCCAAAACTAATGTGAAAAGAAACGGGCTTAGGGCGGAGCCCTGATGCAGGCCCATACTGACAGCGAAGTCATTGGAGACCCCGCCCGATGTCCTAACACGCGTCCGCCCTCCCTCGTACATATCCTTGATAACACGGATGTACGCGGGCGACACCCTTTTCTTTTCCAAACATCTCCACAAAACCGCCCTCGGGACTCTATCATACGCTTTCTCCAGGTCAATAAACACCATATGGAGATCCACCCTTTTATCCCTGAACAAGCCCATGAGCCTCTGAGGAGGTAGATCGCCTCAATAGTCGACCTGCCTGGCATAAAACCAAATTGATTCTCTGAGACCTCCACAACCTTTCGTAACCTTCTCTCAATCACCCTCTCCCAAATTTTCATAGTGTGACTGAGCAGCTTGATACCCCTAAAATTATTATCTTGTGGTAAGATATATATTATCTTCACAGTAATTGGGCTGTAAGATCCACCATTTATGGATGAGTGCAAATCTGTCACCGGGTTACTCAAGTGTCCACATTATGAATCCGTGAGATTGGGGGGTTAGTGTTCAATGCCGCAACTGGAAGTTACACAACTAGACCTAGCATAAATAATGAGATACAAAACAAGATCTAGCCCTGGTAAGTGCATAAATAGAAATATTTGGGCTGAGTTCATTAATGCAGGTCCAGGACGAAAACTGGGCAGCCCTCATCTAATGTGCTGTGGTTGCCCTGCCCAAATCTACTCGTTGAGTGTGGACTAGGCCCAAATCTACTTGATCTTTCTACTGAATTCTCCATTTTACGTTTCACGAAGCTTATGTAGGTTTTATCTCCTCACATTGGTGCGTGTTCTGGTATCGATTGTTGTTTCTCTCATCTTGGTGCTGATTTTCATAGACTTGGAGATATTAGATCATGGAGATAATGAAATTTCATATGGTTCCATCATGATGATCTTGTTTATAAGTGTAATGTATTATATTGAGTAGATATCTACTTTATGAAGTTATACTATACTTCTGAAAATGTTTAGGAAAAATATAATGACATTGAAGAACAGATAAATGTTTTACATTTATTCTTTTTACATAGTTTTCATGGTGGAATCCATAGGACTTTTCATTAATAAATTTTATTTTTTTAAATAAAAGATAATAAAAACAAATCTATGACAACATACATTAGAAAAACAATATACATACAGCATCTGGAAGCACAAGCGCTGAGTTGTGTGTAATAATTTGCAATAAAAATAGATTTTTGAATTTATATTTTGATTTTTGAATTTTTGATACAAAACTCGTTTAATTTGGAAGCTGAGTGCTAAGTCGATTTGGGATATATTCTTTCCTTCGTCTATTGTCCGTTCGTGCTCCTGATTTGTTGCATTCATTTTGCTGCATTGTTTGAGCTCTGGGTCTGCTTCCTTTTTACTCGGTTTCTCTCTCTTTAAATTCTTCAGCTTATGTTTCAGTTTAGATATTTATAAGAACAATTTATTTTCTCAAGACATTCTAAAATCTTGAGCATACATTTGTTTTTATTTCTACTCGATCTACTCAAATGCAAACGCATCTGCGCATCATTGGAGTCATGTAGCCCACAATTCAACCGGCGACAATCATCTTTTGCACCGATGTTCGGACACTGTTAATCTTTTCTCTAGTGGTTCCTACATTAATAATGCTCATTTCTGCAACCATTCAAATAATTTCGTTCTGCATTACTGTTCTCTATTCTACATTGCATTGAAGTTTAAAATTAAGCTTTAATATGCATTACTGTTCTCCATTCAAAATTATGTTAGACTCTATAATAGTTAGACCTGATAAATGGGTCATTCTATTCAGATATGGATCAGGTTAGATTTGGGTCGGGTTATGTTTCAGATTAAGTGACATTTTGGATCGGTTCGGTTCAGGTCAGGTGAATTACAGTATGGTTTGACTTCAGATCAACCAATTTTTGGTCCAATATACTTGTTATGCAAAAATAAGCAATTTTGTAAAAATTTTCGAGTCGAACATGGTTTGGTTCGGGTCGAACATGGTTTGGTTCGGGTCGAACATGGTTTGGTTCGCTTTCGGATGAGCTTACTTCGGATGTCGGGTCGGGTATGAATCCGGGTCATCTGGTTTAGGTTTTGGGCATATGGTCAGTTTTGCCAGATCTAATAATAGTATATACAAAGTAAATACCCTCAAAGTTTAAAGCACTATGAGTTATTTCTGAAATATGAATATCTGACGTTCAATATCCAAAAAGTAGATATTATTAGTATCCAAAAACCCAGAATAAAATCGGTAGGGCATCCATGTTCTTTGATAGAATAGATGTTGTATATCTCTTAGAAGTCTCCTATGTATTGAATTATAACTAGTAGGTTCTAACTTAGCCGCCAAGCAAGAACTAGGGTTAGGGAGATAATCATCATGTCATACTGTATATATATATATATATGCTAGTGGTATTGTATGCGTGAAAGGGAAAAACAGAAGGACACCTTCGTGACAATAGAACGGTGAGTTTAAAGCTTGAATTTGATACCACTCAACTCCAACATTCTTCATGGTATCAGAGCAACGATCCTTCACGCTATCCAAACACAACTAGGGACGACAAGATGACCAATAACAAACCACCGGAGTTTACCCTCGATCCACAAACTCCATATTACTTACACCCCTCGGATGCCCCCGGAGCCATTATCACGGCACTCAGGTTTGATGGCAAAAACTTTGAATTGTGGGAGAAAGCTGTATTGACGGCCTTGACAGCAAAAAACAAAGTTGCCTTCATCAATGGTACCATCACCAAACCCGACACGGGTACTGGAGTGAGACCCGTCAAGGTGAACGCATGGGTCATCGTGAATTCCATGGTCACGTCGTGGATACTCAACGTCATAGATCCGAAGTTACATGCAAGCATCGCTTATGCCGACTCTGCTCAGTCAATATGGGAGAACATTAAAAAGCGATATGCTATCCCAAATGTACCTAAGGTTCATCAGTTGAAATCGGCCATCGCATCTTGTAAGCAAGGCACTCTGAGTGTCGTGGAATTCTTCTCCAAACTGATGGGACTATGGAACGAGTTGGACAATTACGTCAAACGACCGGTGTGCAAGTGCAAGGCGGCTAAGCAGTACATGAAGATGATAGAGAGTGACAGAGTCCATCAATTTCTCATGGGCTTGGACGATGACCTCTATGCCAATGTGAGGTCTCAAATTCTTGCTTTGGAACCTCTCCCGTCTCTCGACAAGATCTTTAGCATGATTCAGCAAGAGGAAAATCACAACCTAGTGATGAGGAGCGAGATCAAAGAACCGAAGCTGCAGCTGCCTTCGCCGTGTCCCATGTAGACGGTAGAATCGATCGGATAAGCTATAAACATTGTGGGAAATTGGGGCATGAAGAAACCAACTGCTTTGAGCTAGTAGGCTAATCGGCTAACTGGGGAACGCGAGGAGGACGCAGTGGCAGAGGTAGAGGAAGAGGCGGACGAGGTGGAGGAAGGCAAAACTCAGGCCGAAGACGTGGAGTATTTCAACCCCGGGAACTAGCGCATGCTACATAGGCACCTGACAGCAGCAGCAGTGACGATAGGCAAGAAGGGCTCCGGGCTGCGTTATCTAAGATCTCCGACGAGCAGGTACAAAAATTATTGAGTCTCATCGAAACTCCGAAGGAGAACAATGAACGGCTCTCTGGTAAGTGTGACTGGCTCTTAGACAGTGGTGCCTCTTACCATATGACTGGCAATTTGAAATTACTAATGGCTGTAAGTTCGATCGAGCCTATACCAGTGGGTTTTCCCAATGGAACAATTACCTTGCTAGTAAAAGAGGAATGGTGAGACTCAGCCCGAAATTGGTTTTAAACAATGTTTTGTTCGTTCAAGACCTCAAGTGTAATTTGATATCGATAGCCCAATTAATTGAAGACCTTTGTTGTACTGTAACATTTAATAGTAAGTTGTGTGTGATACAGGACCCTATTACGAAGATGTCGATTGGTTCGGGTGAGCATCGGAGAGGGGTTTGCTTCTACAAGGGAGATGCAATGGTGGACGTACAAGTTAACAAGGTTGTGACAACTACTCTATGGCATCGCCGAATGGGTCACCCATCTACTCAGGCACTATCAAATTTATCTAGCATTGTTTTAGGAATTTCTAATGATCATAAAGAGGACTTGTGTGATGTGTGTTTAAGAGCAAAACGAACTCGTTTACCTTTTCATGTTAGTCACAATAACGCTCTAAAACCCTTTGATCTAGTACATTGTGACATATGGGGTGCGTACTTTATTAAGTCTTTTTGTGGTGCTAGCTATTTTTTAACTGTTTTGGATGATTCAACTCGATGTGTCTGGGTTTAACTCATGAAAACTAAGAGTGAAGCGTCCCAACTTATTCAGGATTTTTGTGCAATGGTTCAAACCCAATTTAACACTAAGGTGAAAACCATTCGAAGTGACAATGGTAGTGAGTTTGTCTCCAACTCCATGAAAACCTTTTATAAGGCACACGGGATAATACATGAGACTAGTTGCACTGACACTTCTCAATAGAATGGACGGGTCGAAAGAAAACATCGTCATATTTTGAATGTAGCTAGAGCCCTACGGTTTGAAGCACACTTACCAACTGAATTCTGGGGGGAATGTGTCTTAGCTGCTGCTCACCTCATCAATAGAACGCCCTCCAGAGTGCTCAATTGAAAAACCCCCTATGAAGCTCTTTTTAACACACCACCCTCCTATGATCATATTCGAGTATTCGGATGCTTGTGCTATGCATATAACCTTCAAAGAAGAAAGGACAAATTTGGGGAGCGCAGTAAACGGTGCATCTTTATCGGGTATCTACATGGAAGGAAAGGCTGGAAGGTTTATGATATTGAAACCGGGAACATCTTTGTGAGTCGGGATGTCATGTTCCATGAAGATGTCTACCCTTTAGCAGCAAGTGAATCAGCAGCCCAGGAATGCCTTGCACCCACCGACCAACCCATGGATCGGCCCACTCCTAGGCCCAGCAGCAGCGACGTTAGCCCTGCCTCCTTTGGGCCCGTTCCCGCCGGCCTGGACCAGTCCGGCATACCGTCCTCCGGGCTGAGGTAGTAGCCCCACGGCGTTGGGGCCCCATCCGTCCCTCAGGGGTCTCCAGTTCGGCCCAGCTCAGCAGTCCGGGGGAGTGCTTCGAGACCAGAAGATGTTATGGAGGAAAGCCCAAGTGGTCCCGAAGATGTTATGGAGGAAAGCCCAAGCGGTCCAGAGAATGTTCTGGAGGAAAGCCCAAGCGGGAGATAGCCCGTTCAGAATATTGATTCCGGCCCTAGCACTAGGGTGCAACGAGTCCGCAAGGCTCCAAGTCATTTGCAAGATTATTTTTGCTACACTGTACACGCTTCAAACCCCTCTTCGAATGCAAGTCTAGTCCAAAAAGCATCTTCAGGTAAACCGTATCCTATAGCTAACTATGTTACATGCAATAATTTTTCTTCTGCGCATAGAAATTATTTGGCTGCTATTACCAAAATTGTGGAGCCCAGGACTTTCCAAGAAGCTGTAAAAGATTCCAACTGGTGCATGGCAATGACAAAGGAAATAGAAGCACTGGAATTAAACAAGACCTGAGCAATTGTTGACTTACCCCCAGGACGCAAGCCTATTAGTTGTAAGTGGGTTTATAAAGTGAAATATAAACCCGATGGGACTATAGAAAGATATAAGGCCCGTCTCGTGGTTAGAGGAGACAAACAGGTAGCAGGGTTTGACTACAACGAGACGTTCGCTCCAGTGGCTAAAATGGCTAGTATCCGGTGTTTTCTTGCTGTAACTGTTGCAAAAGGATGGGCCCTGCATCAGATGGATGTGAATAACGCCTTCCTTCATGGAGATTTGGATGAAGAGGTTTATATGACACTGCCTCCAGGTTTCAAGCCTACAACATCAAATCAAGTCTGCCGCCTCTAGAAATCCCTATATGGACTCAAGCAAGCACCGAGACAATGGTTCGCAAAGTTGTCCTCCAAACTTATTGACTATGGTTTTGTTCGCTCCTATGCAGACTATTCTTTGTTCACGTATAAGAAAGGAGAAAAGTTTATGGCTTTGCTTGTTTATGTTGACGATTTGGTCCTCACGGGTAATGATGATGATCTGTGTGCCCAGTTCAAAGATTACCTTCATAATTGCTTTCACATAAAAGACTTAGGGCCCCTAAAATACTTCCTGGGCATCGAGGTGGCAAGAAGCAAAGGGAGGCTATTTTTATGTCAGCGAAAATATGCCCTTGAAATTGTTGAAGAGTGTGGTCTTCTTGGAGCAAAACCAGCCGAATTTCCTATGGAGACTAATCATAAACTGGGATTAGCAACTGGCAAGTTCTTGTCCGACCCCACACAGTATCGCCGGCTAGTAGGGAGACTTATTTACTTGACGCTAACCAGACCCGAGCTAAGCTACTCAGTTCACATACTTTCTCAGTTTATGCAGGCCCCTAGAGCAGACCACATGGAAGCAGCAAAGCGAGTGTTACGATATATCAAGGGCACCCCTAGGCAAGGAATTCTTTTATGAAGCGACTCAGATTTAAATATAGTGGCATTTTGTGATTCCGATTGGGGAGCATGTTCTTTGACCAGAAAATCCATTAGTGGATACTTTATTTCTTTAAGCGGGTCTCCCATATCCTGGAGAACTAAGAAGCAAACAACAGTGTCATGTTCCTTAGCTGAAGCAGAATACTGAGCTATGGCTACAGTCACCAGTGATTTACTCTGGATCAAATCCTTTCTGGCTTCCATGCGAATCTTTCCTACTCAACCTATATAGTTGTATTGTGACAATCAAGTAGCTCTACACATCTCAAAGAATCCTGTATTCCATGAGAGGACCAAGCATATTGAAATGGACTGCCATTTTGTACGTGAGCGACTGCTCTCTGGAGAATTGGTAACTCGGTATATCTCTTCCCGGAATCAAGTGGCAGATATTTTCACCAAAGCTCTGGGGAAGCAACCATTCCTCTTCTTAAGGACCAAGTTGGGTATGGTGGATCTCCACGCTCCAACTTGCGGGTGAGTGATAGAATAGATGTTGTCTCTTAGAATAGATGTTGTACATCTCTTAGAAGTCTATTATGTATTGAATTATAACTAGTAGGTTCTAACTTAGCCGCCAAGCAAGAACTAGGGTTAGGGAGATAATCATCATGTCATACTGTATATATATATATATATGCTAGTGGTATTGTATGCGTGAAAGGGAAAAACAGAAGGACACCTTCGTGACAATAGAACAGTGAGTTGAAAGCTTGAATTTGGTACCACTCAACTCCACCATTCTTCATTCTTTGCTAGTTCATTGGTTGAATATGGAACTTCATCTTTCCAAGCCTTAGTTCACCAAATAGCAATCCTTCATCTGTTGGTGTAGATTAAGTTCATCAACGTGCAAAGCTTGCTCTTCAACCACAATATTATTTCTTAGCATCCAGAGACACCATGCTGTCACTGCAAAAAGGGTCTGCATTCAAAGCTTCATTCTGATTTTGTTGTGAAAGCTCTGGGCCACAAAGACCCTCGCATTATGATGGGAGTGCAAATTTCGGATGAGAACTCGCACCAAAATTCGCATGATACTTGATATGTTACGCAAAGATGACCAATATCCTCTCCTTGAGAATCACAGAAACGGCATTTATTTGCTTGAGTTGGCAAATACCTTTCATGTATCGTGGAATGAATTTCGTAGACGATTTGTGTTGGATGTTTAACGAACCTAAGGCTTAATATGATGAGACAAAAGCATATGATGAGACAAAAGCATATGGTAGAACATGGAAGTAAAACTCTCTTTGTTTTTTAAGAATTATTATTAGGTAAATCTTATTTATAACCTACTATTTTTAGAATTATTATCTAATCCCCCATACCTTAAAAATTAGTACCATTTGGTCTTGACCGGTATCAATGTGAGAGGGTTTGAATAAAATAAATTTTCTGTATATAATAACAATTTTTAAGGGGAATTGGTCAATTAATAATTTCAAAAACTACGAGTTGCGAATAAGATTTACCTAAATGTGGAAGAGTATATGCTAATAATTTTTTCTAATCGACATGATCCCTTCTCAAAGTGGCACTTTTAATATCTCTTTTAGGCAGATGTATTACTTGAATCAATATCTTTTTTTTTTTTTTTCAAATGCATCTCTTTAATGTGTTCCAAAGATATGTTTGTTGTACCTATTTCTTACTAAACTATGATCATTTCTTTAGATTATCATTTTTAACACTGAGCACCGTTCAGTACAACTTTATTTCTTTTAAACTTCACGACGACCAATTTCAGATTAGAAAAGCTTTAGCATATTTTCAAACATGCACACTTCATATCATATACATAAACTTTTTTTTTTTTTAAATGATAGAGCTGAGTCACCTGCTTAATCTACAAACTATATATACAAATTGGGTTTTGCTTCAATTATTTTCCTAATTGACGAGTCCCTTTCGCTTTGCACAAAATCAATTAAAGGGACACTTGAACTTAATTGGTGGTGAATAACGGTTGATTTTTGGAGTCGTTGCCAAGCCAGTTAACGCCCACGCCGAATATTTGGGGGACCCCAAATGAAGATAAGATAAGGAGTACAGGCATTCTGAAATGTCAAGCATTGATTTATCGCATGAGAGTTGATATACAGGCCATGTATTATGTTGGCCTTGAACTTGACTTAAAGCACAGCAATATACCTAAACCTATTAACTAGACTTTGTGGTTAAGCTGTCCTTATCAATTATTGTCACTTTAATTTCCATTAGCGTACTCCAAAGCGACATAGTCTCTATTTATACGAATTACATGTATCTGAATCCATCCCCACCTTATCGGATAGTTGATTGATTCGTTCTAGAATGATTAGGTCTAGGATAAATCTTTTTTTTGAATTAATAGAAATTTACGTAAAAATCATCAAATTATTAGCAATTGTAATGAATTATCAGTTGTAATTTTTTGGGATCTGGATCAAATGCAAAGGATAATTAATATAGGCGGGATTTGAGCCTAGATTTCTAATAACAATTTCGAAAGATTGTACAAGTTGAATAAATTGACACCTACATGAATTATCAGTTGTGTGGTTGAAAATTTATTGAATGCCCCAATGGTTACAAAAGACTTGTGGATGAATGAACGTTTTAATTAAAAGAGTAATTGTATGCGTAATTTTATAAGTGAAGAAATTATAATTAAAAATTATAACGATATATTATGTAATTTACCAGTATTCAAGTAACAATTTTTATGCATAAGATATCATAACGTTATAAACCAAATCAAGACTAGTTTCTTTAAAACATTGATTCAAGATCTTTATAATTCGTATTTTTAATTGGTTCGATCACAGCAAATGCCAAATGTCTCCGATGAAGTCTAAATTTATTTTCTTTGTTGGTCCGTGTTGGGTTTCGTGGCCCAAAATCTAAGAATTGGTATGGTAGGACCGTGCTAGATGATACGGACGTATCAGGCCGAAGAAGCGGGAGTGTCAAAGGAAGGCAGAAAAACGGTACTGGCGTGCCGTGCCATGTGGCACGGTCGTGTCGTGCTATGCTCGAGCGTGGGTTTGTCCTAACGGCTAGGGTTTGCTTCGGCGTGCAGTATACTTGGCGGCTAGGGTTCTTCTCTAGGGGGTAAAACCCTGGACTTCTAGACCCTATATAAAGAGATTTTGCCTAGGATCTAAAATCACTCCTGAACTCCTGAATCCCTGAATCCCTAAACATATTGAAAGGTAGAGAGACTTTGAGAGAGATTACAAAAGAGGTTGTAATTCTGCTATTAGATCGAATCACTTGCTATGATTGTGATCGTTTTGTACTCTCCCTGCTCATATAGTAGATTGATTGTGCTCGTCGCCGTCCGTGGTTTTTCCCGCATTGGGTTTCCACATAAATATTGTGTGTCATTACTTTGTTCTTGTTATCGTTCTTTAAATTTCTGAATATCTGTTTCATCCTATCGCTTCCGCTATTAGTTTCCTCTAATTTTATAGCAAGTGGTATCAGAGCTTTGGTTTAGGATGTCTTCAATTATGAAGGTTGATATTTACAAATTTGATAGGGAGATTAGTTTTAATTTCTGGAAGGTGCAGCTGAGAGCGATTCTCATCCAGCATAGGTTGTGGAAGGTTCTTTTAGGATCTTATACGAAACTGGAGAAGATGACTGAAGAACAATGGGCAGCAGACCAAAAGAAGAGGCGTGGATCGTTAACGGGCGAAGAATGGGAGGAACTGGAGTTGAAAGCACTTTCTGCCATACAGTTGTGTTTGGCACCACATGTCTTGCGAGAGGTGCTTGATAAAACAACTGCAGTGGATCTTTGGGTTCGGTTGGAGGAACTCTAAATGATGAAGAGTCTCGCCAATAAGATCCGTTTGAAGGAATAGTTGTACACCTTTTGTATGGCCGAAGGTACCCCTGTACAAAAACATTTGAATGAGTTTAATTCTATTCTTGTTGATTTGAAGAGTCTGGATGTAAAGATTGAGAATGAGGATAAAGTATCCTGCTTGTTGTGTCTTTAACCCCCTCCTATAAACACTTTAAGGAGATTATGCTATATAGTAATTCTAATACTATATCGTTTGAGGATATTAAGTCAAACCTGTTATCTAAGGAGAAGTTTGATCTTGACATTCATGTTAATTCTGTTGAAGGATTAGTAGTAAGGGGTAAAACAGCTGAAAATGGAAACGGTAATAGGAGTAAGAACCGTTCTAAACCTAAAAATCCTCATGCTGATAAAACTTGCAATTATTGTGGTAAATTGGATCATATTATTGCTAACTGTTAGCAACTGCAAAAGAAAAGGGAGAAAGAAGAAGATAATTCTCATAAGCCTGCTGAAACTTCGTTCGCTGAATCTGATTCTGATGGTGACGTTTTGTTTGCTACCTCTACTGAAAGAGGAAGCGATTCTGATAAAATTCTTGATTCTGGGTGTACCTATCATATGTGTCCTCACAAGGATTGGTTTTCAACATATGATACAGTTGACTCAACTGTTGTTCACATGGGTAATAATACCCAATGTAAAGTAACTGGAATTGGTACTATTAAAATCAAGACCCATGATGGTGTTGTCAGGACTTTATCGAATGTTCGTCATGTTTCTGACTTGAAGCGTGACCTCATCTCTTTAGGCACCCTTGAGTCCAAGGGGTGCAAATATTTAGCTGAAGGTGGAGTTCTGAAGGTCTCGAAGGGCAGTCGGATTCTACTGAAGGGTTTGAGGCAAGGAGGCCTCTATGTCTTGCAGGCATCTGCTACGACAGGTTATATGAAAGAATGTTCATATAAGTCATCTCCCATAGCTAAGTTAGAGCATTGCTTGGACTTAGTTGGCATTCATAGTATTTGATTGCCCTTCGAGGCATTGCCCCTTGGGTGGTATCACCCTTCAGGGTGCGATGACGGCGTTAGAGAGATTGGTGATTGGAGATTTCAATCCAAGGTGGAGATTGTTGGATTTCGTGGCCCAAAATTCAAGAATTGGTACGGTGGGACCATGCTAGACGACACGGACGTGTCAGGCCGAAGAATCGGGAGCGTCAAAGGAAGGAAGAAAAACGGCACTGGCGTGCCATGCCATGTGGTGTGACCATGCCAGTGGCACGGTCGTGTCGTGCCGTGCTCGAGCACGGGTTTATCTTGGCGGCTAGGGTTTGTTTCAGCGTGCAGTATACTTGGCGCCTAGGGTTCTTCTCTAGGGGATAAAACCCTGAACTTCTAGACCCTATATAAAGAGGCTTTGCCTAGGATCTTAAATCACTCTTGAATCCCTGAATCCCTAGACACATTGAGAGGTAGAGAGACTTTAAGAGAGATTATAAGAGAGGTTGTAATTCTACTATTTAATCGAATCACTTGTTGTAATTGTGATCGTTTTGTACTCTCCCTGCTTATATAGTGGATTGATTGTGCTCGTCGTCGTCCGTGGTTTTTTTCCCGCATTGGGTTTCCACGTAAATCTTGTGTGTCGTTACTTTGTTCTTGTTATCGTTCTTTAAATTTCTGAATATTTGTTTCATCATATCGCTTCCGTTATTAATTTGCTCTAATTTCCTAACAGTCCGGAATGTCAATGACATACACACCATGAATAAGAAGAAGGAAAATGGTAAATTGGTATAGCACGAGAGTAAAAATATTTGTATATTATGTAAAGCACTAAAGCACTATATTACTTCTAGGTTTTCTAACTTATATGAAAATCACACATATACTTACCATCTTTTTACTGGCATGATTGATTAACTGTAGTATGCTTTGTATGCATGGAGTAGAACAAATGTTGGTGTTTCTTTCTTAACAGGTGAGAATTGTCAACAATAAAGAGGAGAGAGAAAAAATAGTCAAAAAGAAGTGGAAAAGAGAGAAAGAGAAAAGGAGAGAAACAAATATATGAAAAAAAAGAGGAAATGTTCAAAACTTATTTTTTGGAATTAAGAAGCACGATGCATTGCTTTAGGAGCACATTTTTCAATGGTAAACAACTTCCCTAAACTCCTATAAATAGGTGTATTATTTGCCTTTGAAAAAAAAAAAAAAAAAACAAATACAACCAAATGAGACAAACACTTGAGAGGAAGCCATCTAGAATTAGTGAGGGTGTTCCACCACAATTTGATGAGAGTCACCTTTTGTATACCATCCAAATGGATGAGATATTGAGTGTATATCCTTTAAATTGTCTAGAGGAGTTACATTTATAATTCTACTATAAAATAGTAAAACTATTTTTGGACTGACGGCTCCATGGTTTTTACCTTCATTTTGAAGGGCTTTCTGCGTAAGATTTGTATGTTCCCATCTACAATACTTATTTATTTTTAATTGCTTATCTTAATTGCAAAAGACGAAAAACAGTTGGCTTTTAACAATGATATCAGAGCACAAGTTGAGAAACTATATTCTTGTGTAATCAAGATGGAGAGTGTTGTCATTTATGATAGTGACATGATCAAAGTTACCATAGGCAATTACTTTCACTGGAAGGCCATGATGGACAACTATCTAATTTGCAAAGACCTTACAGAGTCTGTTTTGAATAAAGATATGTTAGAAGGTAAAAATATGAACAAATGGAAGTTGTTAAATAGTAAAGAAGTTGCAATAATTCGAAAGTAGATAGAACGAATTCTGTTTGTGCACATGTCAGCATTTGACAAGCTCAAGTCCTTAATCCGAAAGAAGATGCCACGTACAAAGCTCTGCTAGTAAGATGGTTGATGAAACTCCAATGTAGTGATGGGCAGAATATGTTTAAGCACTTGAATGATTTCAAGGGGCTTACAGACCAATCGAAAAAGATTGAGATGAAACCTGATGGCTAGTTGTAGGCACTACTGCTTCTCAGTTCATTGCCTGAGAGTTGGGACACATTAGTAGTTACATTGAGTAACTTTGCCCCAGTGGAAAAACTAACTATGAATACTATGACAGATAGTCTCTTAAATGAAGAAGCAAGGAGAAAAGAAAGTGGTATTTCAATGCAATGTGGAGCTAATTTTGTTGAAAATTGTGGTAGAAGTGAGAACCGCGGGAGAAATAAAGTATATGATAAGTCTAGGGCGAGATCTAAATCTCATCCTAAACTAGTTTATTGTTACTGTGTCGTAAGCCAGGTCACAAGAAATTTGATCGTCGATATTATAAGGTAGATCATGAGGCCGGAAAATTTAAGCAAGATTATATTAAAAACAAGAAATAAGATAAAAGTGTTACTGTCATAATAACAAAAGATTACAATGAGGCGTTCCTCATTTAGGAAGAAAATTATCTTAATCTAGCATATGATGATTGTTCATGGATTATTAACTTAGGTGCCGCCTTTCATGTCATTCCACATGAACATTTTTTCTCATCCTACTAAGGTGGTGCATTTGGTAAGGTTAAGATGGGAAATCAAGTTTCGAGCACAATCATTGGTATTGGTGACACTACCTTAATAACCAACATAGGATGCGACCTTATATTAAAAGATGCGAGGCATGTTCCAGACATGCGCCTTAATCTCATATCTGCAGGAAATCTTGATGATGTCGATTTGGTTAATCACTTTGGTGGTGGAATATAAAAGCTCAACAAAGGAAGTCTAATTGTTACTAGTGGAAAAAAGGAAGGTTCCTTTTACTTTATGCTAGGAAAGTTGTGCAAGGGGGAGGTTAATGTTACCTATGACAACTTAAATTTGGAGTTACAGCATGAAAGACTCGGACACAAAAGTGAAAAAGGATTGCAGATCCTTGTTAGAAAAGACCTCCATCCCAACATTAAAGGTAAATTGCTTGAGCCTTGTATAGATTGTTTGGCTAGCAAACAATATAGGTTGGCATTTCATAAAAATGTCCAACCCATCAGAAGAAAAGGACAATCTTGATTTGGTTCATAATGACGTATGCTCTATTATTCAAAAGTCCCTTGGTGGAGCGTTATACTTTGTTACTTTTATCGATGAGAACTCAAGAAAGGTTTGGGTCTCTTTGTTGAAAACGAAGGATCAGGTACTTGAAGCATTCAAGGAGCTTCACGCTATGCTGGAACGTGAACATGAACAAAAATTGAAGAGTGTTCGAGTGAACAGTGGTGCAGAATGACGTGGTCCCTTTGAATCATATCGCAAGTTGCATGGGATCAGGGTGGAGAAAAGGCCACCGAAGACACCACAACTAAATAGCTTTGATGAGAGAATGAATAGGACTACTAAAGAAAGAGTCCGATGTATGCTTTTTCATGCTAAACTCCCTAAGTCCTTTTGGGGAGAGGCCATGAAGACTGTCATTGACATAATCAACCTTTCACCATCAGTTCCTTTGCATGGTGCTATCCCAGAGGAAATTTGGTCCAACAAGAATGTACTATATAACCAACTGAAGTGTTTGGCTGTCGAGCATTCATCATATTCCAAATTTGATTCGAAAACAAAGGAGTGTATTTATCTTGGATTACCAAGAGATGAATTTGGCTACCAACTTTGGAATCTGGTAAGTAGATGTTTTATAAGAAGTCGAGTTGTTATATTCTTTGAGGACCAAACCATGGAAGTTCTGAAAAAGGAAAAGCCTAAAGAGTTGTTAGAGATTTTGATTATGGTCCATCCCCTATGGTTCATGATAATGTAGGGGAGCACACAATCGAAAATAATAATGAGACTAGCACAAATGACGATCCCACCTCTTCCTCTAATGATGATTGAGAGTAAGGTCATTATGTTTTAACTAGATCCGATGCTGAATCCGCTAAGGAAAAATTTCAAGAAGAGCCCTAGTTGAGGCGATATACTAGAAAAAGACTATCATCCACCAAATGTAACCCAAACAAGTATATAACTCTCACAGATGAGGGAGAGCCTCAGAGTTATGAAGAAGCAATGGCTAATAGCCATAATGTAGAATGGGAGAAAGACATGTAAGATGAAATAAAATCCTTGCATGAGAATCATACATATAATCTAGTGGAATTGCCCAAGGGAAGAAAGGTCTTGAGAAACAAATGGGTGCATAGACTCAAGAATGAGAAGAGTAATTCAAGACCAAGGTATAAAGCTCGTTTGATAGTGCAAGGGTTCAACCTAATGAAAGGGATAGATTTTGAAGAGCTATTCTCTCCTGTTGTGAAAAAGTCATCAATCTAAGTTGGCTTTGGTTTAGCCGGTAGTCTAGATTTGGAGGACAACTCGATGTTAAGATAACATTTTTACATAGTGATCTAGAGGAGGAAATATATATAGAGCAACCTAAAATGTTTGAAGTCATAGGCAAAGAAAATTTGGTGTGCCACCTTCACAAGAGCTTCTATGGTTTTAGACAAGCACCTAAATTATGGTATAAGACATTCGATTCTTTTATAACTAAGCATGATTTCAAGAAGACACTCACTGACATTGTGTCTTCGTGAAGAAATATGATGGTACTGATTTCATCATATTGCTGCTCAATGTTGATGATATGTTAATTGTTGGAAATGATCTCAAGAAAATTTCTACTTTAAAGAAGGCACTGAGTAAATCATTTGCCATGAAGTGTTTGAGATCAACAAAGAAGATCCTTGGGATGAAAATAACCTGAGATAGATTAAAGAAGTTATTATGGTTATCCTAATAGAGCTATGTTGACAATTCTCATCGATTAAGGAAGGAATCCCAATAATTCTCCCCCTTCCTAACTTTGTTAAGGCCTACTACACCGGCACCTATAGAACAATTTTCAAACTTCTTGGTCGGTAGCACCTTGGTCATAATGTCCGATCAATTTTCATAAGTGTGGACTTTTTCAGATTATAGGAGCTTATCTTCTAACACTTCCCGTATCCAGTGATAGTGAACATCAATATGTTTTAAATGGGAGTAGAAAGTATAGTTCTTAGCTAAATATATATCACTTTAGCTATCATATCGCAACACATATTGTCTTGCTCATAGCCTAGTTTGTAGGAAATTTTTCATCTGTATAATCCCCTTACAAACTTTAGTGACTGGGACATATTCAGCTTCATAGGGCATCGCATTTTTGGAGCTCAAATTACTAAGGCACCGCTCCCCTGCAAAAGTAGGCGAATACCCAGAAGTTCCGAGAATCAATATCACAGGCTAAGTCAGCATCTGTGCAACCCACTAACACAGGTTTTCCTTTACCAAAACACAAACTTTTCTTGGTCGTGCCCCTAAGATATCTCAATATTCATTTCACTGCTATCCAATGTTCTTTTCTCGGATTAGTTAAGAATCGACTTATGACACCTGCAAGTAAGCAATATGGGACCTACTACATATCATAGTGTACGTTAATTAGGTTGCAAACTGTAGAAGAATAAGGAACATTTTGCATTTTTGCATTTTCTTTCTCCCTCGTTGGACTTTGCTTTGTACTTAACTTGAAATGTCCAGCAATTGGTGTGCTAACAGGTTTGGCCTTATGCATGTTGAATCTTTCCAACAATTAAGAGGAGAGAGGAAAAAAATAGTCGAGAAGAAGGGGGAAGGAGAGAAAGAGAAAAAGAGAGAAATAAAGACATGAAAAAAATGGCGGAAATATTCAATGCTTATTTTTTCTAATTAAGAAGTGCGATGCGTTGTTTGAGAAGTACATTTTTTCATGGCAAAAAATTTTCCTAAACTCCTGTAAATAGAGGCATTTTTTGTCTTTGAAAAAAACAATAAATACAATCAAGTGAGAGAAATACTTGAGAGGAAACCACCTAAAGTTATTGAGGGCGTTCAATCACAATTAGGTGAGACTCATCTTCTGTATACCATCTAAGTGGATGAGACACTAAGTGTATATCCTCTAAATTGTCTAGAGGAGTTACATTGGTAATCCCACTGTAAAATAGTTGAAGTCTTTTTGGATTGATGTTCATATGATTTTTACCTTCATTTTGGAGGTTTTTCATGTAAAATTCATATGTTTCAATCTACAATATTTATTTATTTTTAATTGTCCATCCTAATTGCATAAAGAGGGAAAATAGTTAGCCTTTGCATTAGCAAACCCCTTTTTCCCAACAAAAAAGTCTTAATGAGACTTCATAATGGATACTTTAACTATAGCTAATTGATAACTATATCCAATGCATTGATCGAGGCTGAAATAAGTCGAAAGAAATTTAGTGTCAATAAAGACTTCCAGTAAACACTAGCAAACAAGGGCAATTTGGTATGTTATATTAAATCCCCAAACAGCCAACCTGAAAAAGTTACAAATGTTAACTTTTTGGAAAATATTTTTTTGGGGTGAAAAAAGCTATTCCAAAAGTCATTCACCAAACGACCTAAATAATTGTCTGACTTAATCAAATAGCCAAAACCACCCCAAGAAGCCATTTTTAAATAAAAAGTCATCCAAAAAGTTATCTATCAAACACCCCCTAAATTTAGAGGCAGATTTGCATCATATTTCCAATGTTACCAATATTAAATTAAAAAGGAAAAGTGTTATAAAATAAAATGGATAAAAAATTAATTGATAGTTGTCACATGTTAAGAAGTTTGGCATAACACTTTTTAACACGTATTTGATTTAGATCCACTAAAAATGTGATGACGAATTACAAGACCTTGGTGAGTCATTACGTTACTGGAAGAAAGTAGGGATTCAAAAAATGGCCGATTTGCGACGAAATAATTGCATCAAAAAGATTTTTGAGTTGGCCCAACTGCGTTTTTACCACAGTATAGAATGCAATTCTTATATTAGAGTTCTTTTTTCATATTATTTCTGAAACTGCAATTGTGATCAAAATTAGGGATGGGCATGGGGCGAGTTCGAGGCGGGTTGAGCTATACCCGTACTCATACCCATTTTCAAAAGTCATACCCATACACATACCCATACCCATACCCATCGGGTTTTGGATGGTTATACCCATATCCATACCCATCGAGTTTTTCGGATTTACGGGTTTTATTCGGGTATATATAGAGTGCACAAAGTGTCACCTATATTCAACCCATATTTGCATACACGGTATATTTGATTAGCAATTTCAAACGACGCTACTAAAATTCATGTCAGATAAACTCACGGAAGTTAGAAATGTAAAAAGATTTAATTTTTCATTTCTATATAAATAAACACTATACGCTTAGAGTTTCATGCCAAACATTTAGTTTTGAGTTTTACCGTATTTTGGTCGCCTTTTATTAGCAAATCGGGTACACAATCGGGTACGGGTTTTACGAATCCATACCCATACCCATACCCATACCTATTTTCAAACGCAATACCCATACCGGCCCCATACCCATTTTTTATAAGTTTTCGTACCCATACTCACTATAAATGCGACAGATTCGGGACGAATTTTTCGAATTCGGATGCAACTTTCACCCCCTACTCAAAATCACATTTTAGATATTTGAAAGAAAGAACCTTAATAATTCCACCGCAGGCACGGTGGCAGTATGATTGATCAATTCCCAGAGAGCCCACGGAACAAGACTCTTCTCCTTTTCACTGCTTTCAACGTCACCATCCTGTGGCGTTTGTTAAACGGAATGAATATTCAAATTCGTAAGACTCTATCTGACACTTACTGCTTCACAAGAAAGGTTGGAATTTGCTTCCCTGCCACACTCCTTTAAATTGACCTTTACCGTCCCTCCTTTATTTTTTGTGTTGTACGAATTGGCATTATAATTAATTCCTTCAGTTTCTTCTTGGTGGGGCTCATACGTGGGATGCAACCCAAGATTCTAAAATTAAGAGATTTGACATCCAATCGTTTGGGAAATTTAAGGTCGCTGTGCCACAAAAATCTTGACATGGGTGTACACTCAACATTCATGTTGACGGTATTGTTGGTTATGTTCATTTTATTTTTTATAGGAAGGTGAATTATTTTATGAGAATTTTGAATTGATTTTGAGTTGTTACTAAAATCTCAATTCAAACTTTAATACAAATTTTTAGTACAGTCTTCTAGAAGTTTCAAACTGTGATTATCATAGTGCTTCAGCAACTTGATTTCAAGGATTTATGTCACTTTCGTTTGGTAAAAATTTTCCTAATCATTCGTAATTATCCAAGCAAATTTTGCTAATAATTAATCCAATTGATTTTTTGGTTGGATCAAAAATCTCACACAATTTTTGGCACTTAGGGCCTGTTGTTTTCGTAGATAAATTGAGGTGGGTAAAAGGTTAAAATAGGTTCAGATAGGCTGAAATAGGTTGAGATGGGTTGACGTAGGTTGAAGTGTGTTGAATTTTTTTATGTGATAAATTAAACTTGGTTAAAATAATGAAAGTGGATTGAAGTGGATTGAAATAGGTTGAAGTGAGTTGAGTCTGGTATTCTAGAATTAACCCACGAAAAGAAGAGGCCCTTAATGTCTTATTATAGCTTATAAAATGACTAATAGTTATGAAATTATTAATACTTATATCATATTCCTATAAGCATATATTTTTAGAAGTCATATAGGCAAATATGTATTAAAAAATAATATATAATAAATACACACATGAAAAATATATATTCATGTGGGCAATAAGAATATATGCTGTTACGAGCATATGAGAAATTACTATGAAATTATCTACTATCAAAGTACCTAATTTTGGAACACAAACCTTTCAATTATCAACCCTTGTTCGTTGCTAAAATGACTCCTGTTATGGCAATTAGCTTAGTTAATGGGTAGCCATTATTAAGAAATGTTAGGAAATTAGAGCAAGCTAATAGCAGAAGCGATAGGATGAAACAGATATTCAGAAATTTAAAGAACGATAATAAGAACAAAGCGATGACACACAAGCTTTATGTGGAAACCCAATGCAGGAAAACACTACGAGCGGCAACGAGCACAATCAATCCACTATATAAGTAGGGAGAGTACAAAGCGATCACAATCACAACAAATGATTCGATCCAATAGTAGGATTACAATCTCTCTTGTAATCTCTCAAAACACTCTCTGCTTCTCAATGTATTTTGTGTTTTCTTGGTTATGGGATTCAGGATGATTTTAGATCCTACGCAAGATCTCTTTATATAGGGTCTAGAAGTCCAGAGTTTTACCCCTAGAGGAGAACCTTAGCCGCTAAGAAGACTGCACGCCAAAAGCAAACCCTAACCGCCAGGAAGCCCGCGCCCGAACTGGGAGCGCGGCACGGCCGTGCTGGGTAGCACGACCACCCCGTGCCAGGGTGGCATGACCATGCCACCAAGCACGGCCCACCCGTGCAGCATCTCTGCCTTCTTTCGCCGTCTTGCTTCTTTGGCCTGACACGCCCGTGTCGTCTAATACAGTCCCACATTTTTGGATTTTGGGTCACGAAACCCAACAATCTCCACCTTGGATCGAAATCTCTAATCACCAACTCTCTAACACCGTCATCGCACCTCAAAGGATGATGCCCCCCAACGGGCAATGCCCCGAAGGACGCTCAAATACTGTGAATGACAACTAGGTCCAAGCAATGCTCGAACTTAGCTATAGATAGAGGTTTGGTCAACATATCTGTAGGATTCTCCGAAGTGTGAACCTTCCTCGCAAGTATTTCCCCTGCAGCAACTGTATCTCTGACATAGTGATGCTTGACACTGATGTGCTTGGTCTTTGAATGGTAAGTATCGTTCTTAGTCAGGTGGATTGCACTCTGACTATCAAAAAATACCACAGTGGCAGCCTGTGGAACTCCAAGCGCAGTAACAAGGCCCCTCAATCAAGTAGCTTCCTTCACTCCTTCAGTAGCAACAACATACTCAGCCTCTGTAGTAGATAGAGCTGTAATAGACTGAAGCAATGCCTTCCAAGAAATAGCACCTGTACACATAGTGAAGATATATCCAGATATGGACCTTCTCCTATCAAGATCACTAGCATAGTCAGAATCAAGAAAGCCTGTAACATCATATATAGCAGCTTTGTTTCTATCAAATACCAACCCTTTATTAACAGTACCCTTCACATAGCAAAGGACCCACTTCACAGCTTCCCAATGATCCTTTCTAGGATTATGCATATACCTACTTACCATATTCACAACATGTGACAAGTCTGGCCTAGTGCACACTATAGCATACATTAAACTATCAACAGCACTAGAATAAGGGATATTATACATTCTATCTATGTCCTTCTCAGATCATGGACAACACTCAGCAGACAATCTGAAATGTGCAGCAAGGGGTGTGGAAACTGCCTTGCAGTTACCCATATTAAATATGCCTAGTACTTTCTCAAGATAGTGTCCTAAGACAAGTACAGCTTACCAGCCTTTTGATCCCTCTGAATCTTCAATTCTAGAATCTTCTTTACTGTACCCAGGTCCTTCATCTCAAACTTCTTACTGAGTTCAGATTTCAACTTGCTGATCAAAGACTTATCCTTGGAGGCAATCAACATATCATCAACATACAATAGCAAGTAAATAAAGGAACCATCAGAATATTGTCTAAAATACACACGATTATCATATTGGCTGCGTGTGTATCCTTGTGCAATTATGAAACTGTCAAACCTTTTGTACCACTGCCTAAGAGCCTGCTTAAGTCCACACAAAGACTTCTTCAATCTACACACCAATTGTTCCTGCCTAGGAATAACAAAACCTTTAGGTTGCTTCATATAGATCTCCACCTCCAACTCCCCATGAAGGAATGCAGTCTTCACATCAAGCTGCTCCAACTCTAGATCAAACAAGGCAACAAATGCAAGAAGCACTCTAATAGAGGTATATCTGACAACAGGTGAAAATACCTCATTGTAATCAATACCTTCCTTCTTATTGCAACCACGAATAACTAGCCGCGCTTTCCACCTTGCATCTTCAACTCTAGGAATGCCCTTCTTTCTCTTATAGATCCATTTGGCAGTTAAGGCTCTCCGGTATTTAGGTAGCTCACACAGTTCCCAAGTCCAATTCTTCTGCAAACTCTCCATTTCCTCTTACATAACTAGGATCCAATTAGGCGAACTTGGGCAGGAGATTGCTTCAGTATAGGTTGAAGGTTACACACTTTCAAGCACCTCCTCTGCAACTGAAAGTGCATATGCCAGCAATCCCTCATCATCACTGTAGCGAGCAGGCCTCCTGATCTCCCTCCGATGACAATCACGAGCTATAGAGTGAGCAACCTTCATCTAATGCTGATCAGAACTGATAGTGCTAGGTTCAATAACCTGAGCCTCCCTGTTGGGCTGATTAGCAGCTCCACCTTGAGCTGCAATGGTCTCCACTTCTATCTCCATACTGTTACTAATATCCTCCCGATCACCTGCACCAGTAGAAGGAGCAACAGAACCCGTTCCAAAAGATAATATAGTAGTCTCATTGAAAGTTACATCCCTACTCTAAATGACTTTCTTAGACTCAGGACACCACATGCGGTGTCCTTTAGACTCATATACATATCCAAGAAACATGCATTTGACAGCCCTAGGGGCTAACTTCCCATAATTCACATAGGCATCTACAGGACATCCAAATCTTGTCAAATTAGAATAATCAACAGGATTACTTGACTACATTTCTTCTGGAATCTGAAAATCAATGGAGGTGTGTGGTGAACGATTTACCAAATAGCAGGCTGTAGAAATAGTCTCAGCCCAGAAAGTTTTGCAATTCCAAAGCCTTGCATTGGAGAGCATATATCGAGCTTTCTCCAGTAGAGTCCTATTGATCCGTTCTGCAACTCCATTCTATTATGGTTTTCCAACCAAAGCCTTGTGTCTAGCCGTAGAACTCATCAAACTCTGACTCGACAAACTCAAGACTATTGTCAATCCTAAGCTTCTTGATCTTTCTGCCAGTCTGGTTCTCAACCAGAGCTCTGAACTTCTTGAACATGGAGAATGTCTCATTTTTCTGTCTCAAGAAGTAAACCCAAACTTAGCGTGAGAAATCATCAACAAAAGTCAACATGTAGCGCTTACGTCCAAGAAAAGGAGCCTGAGAAGGACCCCACAGATCAGAATGAATGTAATCAAGGATCCCCTGAATACAATGTTTTGCTTTAGAGAAACTCACTCTCTTCTATTTCCCAAATATACAGTGATTACAAAAATCAAGCTTACCCATACTAGCGCTACCCAGACGACCTTTCTTACTTAGTATGGTCATCCGTTTCTCACTCATATGGCCCAATCTTATGTGCCATAACCTTGCACCATTAACATCTGCTGATGCTGTACCAACTGCAGCTACTCCTGTAACTGTAGTTCCTTATAGGACGTAGAGACTTTCCTACCGCAGTTCCTTCATTACTACCATGGCCCTCTTTATCATCTTTAGGACACCATTCTCCATAATAATCCCGCAACCATTAGTCTCAAAACTACCTAAAGAGATTAAACAACGAGTCATATTAGGTATGTGATGAACTTTAGACAAGGTTCTAACTATACCAATATGGGTTTTAATCTGCATAGTACCTATTCCTACAACCTTGCGCTCAGCATCGTTGCCTATAAGTACAATCCCAGTATCAACAGACTCATAAGTGACAAATTAGTCCCCACGAGGACACACGTGATATGTACAATCAGAATCTAAAACTCAATCATCACCTAACCCCTTCTCAGAGGTGGTGGCCAAAGACATGGTAGCAAGCAACACATTACCATCAGACTCTGACTCTACTACACAATCAGCTGTAACAGTTTTCTCCTTTTCCTCTTTCCCTTTCTTTTCTTTAGCTTCTAGCAGTTAGCCTGAATATGACACAATTTACCACACTAATTGCAGGTCTTATTAGAATGAGGATTCCTAGACTTAGATCGATTCTTTTTCTTATTACCGTTCCCTTTTAGCTCAGTTGTCCAACCCCTAACAACTAATCCCTCAGTCGAATCAGCATGGATATCATGGTCAAATTTCCCTTAGACAACAGATCAGACTTGACATCCTCAAATGATATAGTATCAGAATTACTATACAGCATAATCTCCTTAAAGTGTTTACAGGAGGGGTAAAGACACAACAAGTAGAATGGCTTTATCCTCATCCTCAATCTTTACATCCAGACTCTCCAAATCAATAAGAATAGAGTTAAACTCATTCAGATGTTTTTGAACAGGGGTACGTTCAGCCATACGAAAGGTGTATAATCTTTCCTTCAAACGAATCTTGTTGGATAGACTCTTCGTTATGTAGAGTTCCTCCAGTTGAGTCCACAGATCCACCGCAGTTGCCTTATCGAGCACCTCTCGCAGGACATGTGGCGCCAGGTACCACTAAATGATTGAAACTGCCTTCAACTCCAGTTCCTCCCATTCCTCATCTATCAATGATCCACGGCTCTTCTTTTGGTCTGCTGCCCATTATTTATTGGTCATCTTCTCGGGTTTCATGTGAGGTCCTTGCAGAACCTTCCATAACCCATGTTGGATGAAAACTGCTCTCATCTGCACTTTCCAGATCTCCCCATCAAATTTTTGAATGTCAACCTTCATAATTGAAGACATCCTAAACTAAAGCTCTGATACCACTTGTTAGAAAACTAGAGCAAGCTATTAGCGGAAGCGATAGAACGAAACAGATATTTAGAAATTTAAAGAACGATAACAAGAACAAAGCAATAACACATAAGATTTACGTGCAAACCCAATGCGGGAAAAAACCACGGACGATGACGAGTACAATCAATCCACTATATGAGCAGGGAGAGTACAAGGCAATCGCAATCATAACAAGTGATTCGATCCAATAGTAGGATTACAATCTCTCTTGTAATCTCTCAAAACACTCTCTACCTCTCAATGTGTTTTGTGTTTTCTTGATTATGGGATTCAGGATGATTTTAAATCCTAGGCAAAATCTCTTTATATAGGGTCTAGAAGTCTGGGGTTTTACCCCAAAAGGAGAACCCTAGCCGCTAAGAAGACTATACGCCAAAAGCAAACCCTAGCCGCCAGGAAGCCCGCGCCCGAACTGGGAGCGCGGCACGGGCACCCCGTGCCAGGGTGGCACGACTGTGCCACATCTCTGCCTTCTTTCATCGTCTTGCTTCTTCGGCCTAACACGCCCCTTGTCGCCTAACAGGTCCCACCGTGCCGATTCTTGGATTTTGGGCCACAAAACCCAACAAGAAAATAAAGACATTCTGCATCAAAATTTTTTAAAAAAAGGCATTATGGTTGGACAATGAGTATTTAGACTATACTTTGCATCTTCTTATAGCTCATTGGAACACTTTACATTTTTAACAAAATTCTTAGAGATTCCTACATCTCCTTATGTTTTCTTATATCTTCTTACATCGAGTCTGCTCTTTTTCACAATAATATGTAATTATATGCTGTAAGAAAATGTAAGTAACTGCGAGAAGCTGTAAGGATATGCAACAACTGCAAGAAGCTATAAGAAGATGCAAGAAACTATAAGAAGATATATCACTAATATTTATGAAATAAATTTTATAACATCAATAAACAAATTATATTTTAACATTTCAAAAAAAATTTATTTTTTGATAACTATCATTTTGGATGATAAAACATAATATTGAAATAGCATAACCAATGAAAATAAACTTTAAAACAAGTGTATTAAATACCAATAAGATAAATTCAAGCCAACAAATATGTAGAACCATATATGTTCTACACTTGATGTAGTTTTTTGGTATTCACATTAGTTTCACTGCCCTATAAGCAAATTTAAAAAATAAATTTTTTCTCAATAAAACTGAGTATAACCCTGAAAATAAAATCCTATTTAAATTAAAAATTTTGGAATTAAAGTCAATTCAATATTCAATTATACGATGATAGCAACTAAGTTGTCATGGAAAAACTTATTGGTGAAATAACTAAAATATTTTGTTACTTGCAGTTTGATTATTTTTATATATGATTCATAATGAAACTCAAACATAAATGTGATTTTTATATTATAATCTTAAAACATGTTGAATTATTTTTACAATGGCATATATGCTTCATGTCAAAACTCAAATATTAATTCACATCGTCAAATTCTATTTTTATGTTTACAGAAATACTGTATTCATTAAAAAAAAAAAGTTGTAAGATTTTTCATATTGTTAGTATATAAAAAAATATATATACATATTTCTATAAATATGAGAAAAAATAGATATAAGTTGAATATTATAAAAAATATATAAGGAGATTTAAGAAGAAGTAAAGAGATATAAGAAGATGCAAGAAGTTGTAAGAATTTAGTTAAAGATGTAAGGAATTGTAAGAAAATGTAATAAGTAAGAAGTTGTAAACTATAAGCTAAATCCTCCCAATTGCATAAAGGAACAGGGCCTGAGTGTTATAAAAATATATATAAAAAGATTTAAGAAGATGTAAGAAAATATAAGAAGTTGTAAGAAGTTGTAAAGTGTTGTAATGAGTTACAAGCTGTAATCTAAATCCTCCCGATTGTAGAAAAGAATAGAGCCTTACGGCTCTTGACAGCTACTTACAACTCTCTACATCTTCTTACAGCTTACAATTACATCTTATCATAAAAAAGAACATACTTACGTGTCTCAAATTTCGTATGTTTGTTTTGTTGTATTAGTAATTATGTACTTATGTACCATTCATCTACGATGTCAAATGATTTTTATGATGCCAAATGGATTCTTATTTAATATAAAATATTTAGGAATAAAATTGGAATTATTAAAATTAGGAATAAAATCAACACGTATAGGGTTAGTTTCTAATTCTGAGCAGTAATTGTCCAGCTCAATCCACGAATTTTTTTTTTTTTAAAAATGATTCCAATGGTAAGTTTGCATTTATGTAAATCATTGAGGATGGAGATGAAGGCTTGAGTTATTCCTCCTATGTATGATTTCGAATTTAAGTATGGGAATTGCATATTCCATTCCCATATGTGAAGTAACCCAAAAAATAAAAAAAAAAATAAAAAAATGGTGAACTCAATCCCCCGATATAGAGTATATGGAAAGATTAGGATAAGTTGGGCATTATAAAAGGTACACGCTTCGGAAGGATCTTGATTTTATGTGTAACATAAATCTCCAATATCAAATGCACTCATATTTTCCAAAACGGGAAGTTATTATGCGTCTGTTTGTTTCAGCATTTTGGATTAGCAATTAGCTGCTAGTAGTGGTTTACTAGCGATTACTAGCATTTATCAATGGGTTATGAATACTCATTGACGGTTAGCAACGTTTATTAACCATTAGTAATGGTAACGACTAGCTTTTAAAGACAGCAACTAATGGTTAGCCAACATTTACTAGCATTTACTAACAGTTGTAATTACAGTTATTAGTTTCTAGCTTTTGAGAACGTTTAGGGCAGTCAGCAATTGTCGAGCATTTTCTAATTGTGTGAAATGAACAAAAAGATGCTTTGATGTTGAATGATACAATCTGACATGGTCAAAATAAGGCTAGAAGTTTGGAGTTAGTTAATTAGTATATTTAACATTAACTCAATTCATATTGTATGTTATTTTTCATTTTAGGGCTTTCTTTGCAATTCCTTCAAACGATGTTTAGCTTCTGCCGACTCCTTGCAGTTTTATAATGGTCATATCTATAATTGCTTTCAACTTTTTGCAACTTCTACTAGCTTCTTCTAGTTAACTTCCGACTATTTTTAACCCCTCCCAACTTCTTCCACTACTTCGGACTTCTCATAGCTTCTTTATAACTCTTTGACTTTTTCAAACTCTTTCCAACTCCTTTATCACTTACTCCTTCCAACTTAAAAGAACATGCTAGCGTATATCCTTGTAATTCTTTTGACTTATTGCAGTAAAATTGATTTCGTACCTAGTTTACATCAATTGCAACCGGTGTGCCAAAATGGGATAACAATCATTAACTTTCTAAAGATAAATATTTATTTTCTTATCTTAGATTGAATCGTAGCTGTTGTATATGTTGTATAACTTCTCACTAACAAATTTTACTTTTAGGGTGTGTGTAGTAGGGATGAAAACCATTTTCTCGGAAAATGATTTTCTCATTTTACGGTGATTGGTAAACGAAGGAGGGTAAATTTGTTTTTAGGGGAAAATTATTTTCCTTAGAATGAAGGAAAATATTTTCACTTTGAATGGAGCGTAAGTTGATTTTACGTTTCTTTGGCGCTCATACTGTTTCACCTTCTTTACCTCTTCCGTGTCTATTTTCTCAACATGTGGTTCGAAAATCAATGCAGTAACATATAGTTCACATATTAAGACAACATATTAAAGATTAGTGAACTGTATCATCTCGATGCCGATACCGATATCGATGCCAATGCCGATGCCGATGCCGGTGAAACTAACAATCATGATTTTATCGAAAACCAAAACGCTCTGCAAGTTATCGTTAGCATTAAAATGATAGAGAAACTCACTAGGTCTTTCCTCTTATTTGTTTGGATTCCTAGTCGAAGATGGGCAATCGATGAACCGTTGCTAGCATCAAATCTTTGGCAATAAGTAAGGTCAAAAAATTGAAAAATGTACATATTGTCACAATTTTGATATGTATAACATCACTATTGTAATATTACTCCCTAAATAACAAAATATAAATTCTCATTTTTCTAAATATCTTACTTATTTTTATTTTTGCACAAATGTGCCTCTTTTTAGCTTTTTTATTCATTTTCTGCCAATCAAACTCATTTTTTAGAAATTTTATTTTTTCTTTTACCAAACAATTAAAAATATGAACTGAAAATTATTTTACATGAAGAATTATTTTACATAAAAAATAATTTTTAACCCATCAATGACACCCTTAATATTTGCTACGCAATCGCACTCTCTCTGTGGACCAATCTAGGGGGGAAAGAGAGAGAGAAAGAGCTACTTTTGTGGGGGATACAACTAAACAGCAGACGCAGTTGCGGGCCCGCCGCCCCCCCCCCCCCCCCCCCCCCAAAAAAAGAAAAACCTTCCTATCTTTTCATCCTTTGATGACCACCTACACCCTCCTTCTAGAAGATATGAGTGAATATACTGGACCTTTTTTTTTGTTCGTGCCCCTACGTTAATTTTAGACATTGGACAACAGTTGACTGGCTCTTCACAGATGACCGGAGATAGCGATAGATTCTCAATTATTACTATCGTGGAGCTGGCAATAGGCCAATAGCATAACCACTACGAATTATTTCATTAGTATATTAATTAATTAATTGATTTATTTATTAATTACATTATTGCTGACTTTGATGCTCGAACAAAAGCCAATCATATGGTCGATATATTGCAGGAAAATTAGTGCATAATTACGGAGAATATATTACTTAATTAATTTACTTTTTGATTAAAAAACTTAATTTATTTACTTTTCCTTTCTTTTTTTTTTGGGTCTAATATAAAACATTAAAAGGTTGGTAATGGAGGGCAACGGACCTCGATCTTTTGTTGCTTTGCTGCCATGGCTAACATACATTAGTATCAAGATAGTTAACACACTCCAGCACTTTGAAAATGAGTTGCGACTGAATGGTTTCTAGAAGACCTTGCAACGTCAAGCAGCTATTTCCAAATAATTTTTGTTAATAGGGTTTTTCAGATACTACGTACAATTTACTGCTTTATTTTCCCTAATTTTTACTTACACATGCAGAATAAGCTTCTTTAAAATAAATAAAAAAACGGTGAATATATAATTACCCTTCTTTCTAACAGTAATGTACAAATCATTAAAATAAATAATCTGTTGGAATTACACTATTGATTATGTCTCTTCTGATGAATGACATAATAAGTATATTCTCTTTAGTTAATTTGGACCTGCTCCAATATTTTAGTGGTGCTTTAAAATTTTTAGCTCTAGTTAATCAGTTGTAAAACTTCTGCATACTACAAATATTTCTACTAAACCTTTAATCGAAGCTTTTTGAATGGTCTTTGAAATTTATACGTCAGTTCTAAAATTCATGTGTACTAAGTTTTAAAGTTTATAAAAATTTTTTAAAATTTATAGATAAAATTCTGAAAATATTTAAAAAGTTTTGAGAATAAGAGTCCAAATCTTAGAGCACTAAAAGCTAAAGAAAGCTTGCCCAGAAATAATAAACATATGAAATTTCTATCCTCTGCCCTAAGGACATATGTTAAGATGCAATTATTAAACCTAAGGATGACAATAGACCGGATCTGGATCGGGTCCGCTAAGACTCAAATCCATATTCATTTTTTAGACTTGAATCTAGATTCGATCCAAATTTACAGGGTTTATAAAATTTAGATCCAAACTCGGATCTTCTGGATCTAAAAGGTTTAGTGAATCCTTAATAGGTCCTGCTACTTTGAATCGCGTTTTTTTACTCTCTTATTTTTCTCAACAAAACAAAAGTACATACATAAAATTTTAATACAATGAAGTCTAAAATCATGAAGATATTAATTGAATTCCAATTTAACTTAAGAGTCTTATAATGGATTCTAATTTAGCTTCTGAAGTATATAATTGATTCTTCATTGTTTGGACATGCTAATTAATTACAATGAATTGTTGCTGACTTTGAGATTATAGGACTTTAGTGAACTACTTTTTGACATTGGCAAGACTAAATACCTTTTAGGTTCACAAGGTGGTCAGTCCTTGATGAAATAAGAAAAATGTCCCAAATGAGGAGGAAGGGAAGGTCAGATGCTAGACTAGTCATAAGTGAAAGTAAAGGAATTATAGACGGCGAGACTCATCATTCTGCTATGCCCCTGTTGATCCCTTATCCTCAAATAAAGTTAATCAAAACGTGGAATAAATTGAAATGCAATTCCACAAAAAATGAACGCGTTTGATCAAGATAACCTACTTTAAGCCCTCGAGTTAGACAAAGGCAGAAATTGGAGAAACAATCGTGACTAACACTAGAAAAGTACCTAGGAGCTTGGATAGAGGCACCGGAAAATGGATAGAAGTGTAGGAAAATAACCGATCTGTGAAGGGGTAACCCCGATATGAGGGTAGCGCGGCTAGTTCTAGCGAAACCGCGAACAACAAGATCCATTGCCATCCCTAAATGGACTGATTCTGATTCTGAAGCTACCAAGGATGCTATGGTAAGGAAAAACAAATTAAAAAGTGAAATTTGGACTATTTGAGCTGGTAATCATGAAGAAGCACCGTACTATATATAGAGCAAAATCTGCTAACTAACCTCCAACTAGGCCTAATTAAATTTGACACAACATTAAGAAGTATATACAAAATTCTGATATTCATTCAATTGATGAATTAACTGTGTCAAGTGCAAAGGTTGGTGAGCCTTTTTCATTTCTGTAGAGAAATACTGGCTTCTAATTAAATACTATCCTATTTCTTCACTTTATATGTAGAGTGTTTATTAATTAAGTAGTAATCATAATTCATAAATTTTAATTTAGATTATTAATATTCTCCATGTTAACTAGTTGGAAAATAATTAATAATTGTGTAGGCTTTGGTTTGAATCATATAGTTCGATTATAACACTATAAATAATGAAGGAGATAGTTAATTCGAGTATATCATCTTTTACAACTCTTTTTCTCCTTTTTTTAAATAGAAACAAAAATATAAAATATAACATTTGGAGAAAAGTTTATTACAAGATGAGATATTTTTAGCATCAAGACCAAACATATTATATTATAGAGTGAAGCTCCCCCTCTAACACTAAATACTGGAATTAAATTACGTGGCAGATTACTAAATTAGAGATGCAGCACTAATAATAATAATAATAATAATAATAATAATAATAATAATAATAATAATAATGTATGCATAACTAGTGGAAGACAATTTTGAACGAGGGACAAACAAAAATATCTCGACCAAGTCTTGGCACTTTTTAGTTATTATTATAATTTTCAAGATAATGAAATCTGGCGATGGGGAACCTTGATGCAGCCATCGGCAAATACGAAGGTCTTCTAGAAGCAAAAATGCCCCCACACCACAAAAACACCAAGCAGGGGAGGACGCGTGGATTTACAAGGACACTCACTGCGCAAAAAAACAAAGAAACAAGAGCGATGATATATATTTTTTTTTTTTAGGTAAAAAAGGTTAGTGAAGATGTTTAAGAAGTCCTTCTCTCAAAGGTTCTTTCTAGATTGTCCTAATAGAGGATACACCTTAAATACCATGCGGAATCTTATCTCACACCAACGTGTAGTATAAAGAAAGATGATAATTAGGGGTAAGTTGACCTTATCACCTCTTCAAAAACTTATCCGAGTCGAAAATTCGATCTGAATTTATCTGAAAATTTTGAGTTTTAAACACAATATTCTCGTTCCAGAACTGAAATAAATCGAATCCCTTAAATCTGTGAATTAGTGGGTCAAACTCGATCTGAACCCAAATCGAAACCCACCTGCATGACCATTGACCCGAACATTATATCCTTATTTTTTGGTTTTTCTCTAATTTATCCTCTTTATAATAAAAATAATGATTAGTCATTTTATCGAATAATTTAAAGAGAAATTATATAACTATTGCATCCCTTTACCAATTAAACAATAATACTCATTCATTCCCACTCTATTCTCTAAAAACAACAGCATACACACTATAAAAGAAAAGTTCAAAATAGGTATGGAATTGTACGAAATAACTATGTAATATTAAAAAAATCAATTTAAAAGAAGACAACCATTTAAAGCGCACAAATCATGCTATTATATATTTAGTGAAACAAAGTTGTCTCTATTTTTTAAATAAACTACTTTGTACTTCTTTAATTTCATTTTGATATTATAACCACTATAAAAAATAGTACATCCTCCCGCCTTTGTATCATTATACTTAATTAAAGTGGGGAGAGAAAAATGGTAAGATCTGGTAGTTTTTCCGATTCCACATTTAACAACTGTGGGTAAATTGTAAACCTATTGCAATACTTATTAAGTGTGGGGAATTAAAAATAGTTGTTATAATTACTCTCTATTATGTTAATGAGATATTTTATACAAAATATTTCAATATTTATATGTAAATATATTAGCAAAAGGAATAAAACAAGCACTCAAAAAAATACACAAATTGAACCCGGTAGAAAAATACTATTTTTTGAGCGCCTAACTAGCAGATGAAATAAAAAGAAAAAAGTTCCTACTAAATTTGCATGCCTATCGCCCCCCCCAAAAAAGAAAAGAAATCCCAACTCATGCTTGAATCCTTAGAAGCCTCTACGTGAATCCCTAGAAGCCTCCACGCCCTTATTCATCTGGGCTGCGGTTTGGCTGGCGAATTCTGTTTGAATTCTAATCGCAATTACCGGTGAAGAAGCATTCAATCGAACAATTGGGCCAGCAACTTGAGGAATCCTCATAGTTTGTGATTCATATACATCGTAATATAGTGAGGTAAACCTCAACTCTCAATATGAATTCATTCAAATTCTTTGAAATCAGAAGAATTCTGCAAAATTCTCACCCATAGAATCTTCTAATTGTAGGTGGACTAACAGTTACAACCTCTTCCAAACCTAAAAATCATCAAATGTATATTGAAGTCTTCCTGGATGTGAATTGGCATTTGAATCTGAAGTGGGCATATCTCTATCTCAATTAGTCTAACTTCGAATTGATCGACATAGATTGGAGGAGTTGATGCATGGGTTCATTTGCAATCAAATCGATACCTCTTTCAGTTGCGATATATTGATTACAACAGAAATTCGATTAGGTATGATACTGTGATTCTTCCTTCATATGTGATGATGCAATGTTGGCTTGACCGTCACATGGAGCTTGTTTGATGACAAATAGTTGAGTTGGAACGTTGAATCTATTAGTTGGTAAGTTGTTCTTGTTTAACTTGCTACACGAATTGTATCAGCCAACCTAGTTTTGGTATGACTTTTTTCCCCTTGATATTTTCGCGTGTTGTTTCATTGATACATATGTTCTTGAGTTGGATGTCGAACCCTGTTGTGTCTTAATATGGTTAACACTGATCAGTGAATTATTGCAATTGAAGTCAGTTATTGAATGTGGGACTCAAATTGGTTTGTGGATCTGTTGGATTTGCATATATCCATAATAGGAAACATGTACTTTTCCTCTGTTCTGAAATTATTTCATGAGTATCAACTACAACTTTTGTCAATTTGTCTCCATTAACATTGAAAGGTTTGGTGAAGTTCTACCAGATTTGGATTTTGTTTTAAGGATGCTCATATTGGTTCACTCCTTCTGTAGCAGTAACTAGTGTTATGATGTAATTAATTAAGTAATTACTTAATTAATTACTATGATTCTTTCTTTAGTAGTATGCTCTTCCCCGGTTGTATTTTACTGTCCACTCTGTTTATGAGTATCATATTTCCCGTTGATATTTGGGATCATGCATTGCTTGTGTGTATGATTTTTGTGTTTGGTTACATTTCAAGGACATTTAGTTCCATATTTCAGCTAGGTAGCTCCTTTTTAAGATGGGAAGTATTTAAGGTACCGATGGGATGTACTTAGCAGGGGTAAAGTACTTAGCTTGAATGAGGAAATTTACAATTTTTAGAATTGCACGATAAATGATTTCTATATGTCATCATCTTTTTAATCCACTGGTTGAGTTGGTGGTTTGGCTTAAAACATAAAACAATAATAAACTTTCTGTTGTAGGCATTAAATAAATATAGTGGTAGGCGAACTTAGAGTTATTAGATAAGATTCTCTTGGGCAAGTTTGCTGCTATTAAGTTAACCTATAACTATAAGCATATGAGAATATTTGTTCGAGAATGTCTATTCTTCTTAGTGATAGTTGATTTGAAATTAGAGTTAATGGACACATGTATAGCTAAGAATTCAGTCCCTGTTCCTGGAGGTAGCCTTGAACACACTATTGAGTGTATTCTCAATATAGGAGGTAGAATGTGGGTCAAGATATTATTGTGGCAGCGCTTTGTCCAACATACAGAACTTTGAAAAAGACGTTGCATATCTCTATTCTGTGCAGAAACATACTTGTGTTTTTTGAGTTAAATTGTCCAATTTTATGAGGGTTTGCTTTACAATGACTATAACAAAGTCATTTAGTTTTGTTTAATTCATGAAGCCACAAAAGAACTGAAAATTTCGGTGTGAAGGAAATCTACTGACTTGAGAACCTTTTTAACAGCAATTTAAAAAGTATGTAGTTGACTATAATTTGAATAATTGAGGTTTTGAAATCTTATTATTCACAAACATGGATGTAGAGTATTGGTGAACTAATTTTGTTATTGGAAAACCCCAAAAATGAACGAAGAGTCAAGGGTAGCTACTATTAGTATGTATTAATTAGGGCACTGCATTTTGACAACTTGTACAAAAAAAACTTTTCTTATTTGTAGGGTCTCATTGATTATTTTCTTTGTGTGACAATGCAGAACATAAAGATCTTTTTATCATAGGCTTAAATGAGTGTAAGCAAATGTAGATCTGAAGTTTTTGAACAACCTGGAAATTAATACACTAATTTTGCAAGTTTGTGACACTTGATTTATTTGATTTTGAGCCTTTTTATACTAGGTTTTGGGAACTGGTTGGTAGATCTGTGAAGAACTTTTGAGCTCTGCTTGATTCAATTGTGATGAATTAGTTAAGCGTAGACAAGGATTAGGTAAAAAGAAGGTAGACAAGGACTTACTGAGCAAGATTCTTTACGAAAAGTAGTTCGCCACTCTTAAGCAACTTGGTAAGAGTATGCTATTCATTTTCAGATAGGGTTTTATTCTTAGTTGAACTCAGTTGTGGTTCTATTCTTGGTTGAACTCAGTTGGATTCTATTGGCGGTTGAACTCGATTCTATTGTTGGTTGAATTCACTTGGGTTCTATTTTTGGTTGAACTAGTGCTTTAATTGTTGGTTGAACTCAGTTGGATTCTATTGTTAGTTGAACTCACTTGGGTTTTATTGTTGGTTAAACTCAATTGTGGTTCTATTGTTGGTTGAACTCAGTTAGGATTCTATAGTTCGTTGAACTCACTTGGTTTCTATTGTTGGTTGAACTCGGTTGCAGTTCTATTGATGGTTGAACTCGGTTGTGATTGTATTATTGGTTCAACTCGATTGTAGTTCTATTGTTAGTTGAACTGGTTGGATCCAATTATTAGTTGAACTCTCCATACTGTGGTTCTATTCTTAGCTCAACTCTGTTGTGGTTCTATTCTTGGTTGAATTCAATTAGGGTTCTGTTATTGGTTGAACTTGATTGTGGTTCTATTGTTAGTTGAATTCACCTAGGACCTATTATTAGTTGAACTCGATTGTGGTTCTATTATTGGTTCAACTCTGTGGTTCTATAGTTGGTTGAATTTGGTAGTGCGTCTTTAAACCTGATTATGTCGAGTTTGCGTCTTTAGTTAATCTCTTTGGTTATCTTTTCTAATATTTTTTTTTTTTGTGTATTTCAATTGTCTAAAAGGTTGCATTTTTAGAGCTAACATCTCTTAATGAAGAAAACGAATATGGAGATTTTTTTATATATTCTTGGAAGTTAGGAATGTTTTCAAAGTATAGTTTTAAGTAGTATATAGAGCAAGTACTTTTTCATAAAATGTTCAATCAGCTAGCTACAATCAAAAATTTAGGAGGATGGATTCAAAACAATACAAAAATATTTAATTTTGATTTCCTTAATCTTTGTTGCTATGCCTACAATTAATTTTATTTCAAGCACTAATGTGTAATTTATTTAATTGATATTTGATCTATTTTAATTTGTCGGTTTGTTAATTGAAGAATATAGTTATATCAGTCTGTATTATAGAATTTTAATTTTATTTATTTATGTAGGGTGATGCTGGTCATTAGTGTAAAACTTATTAATTAAAAAAAGAACAATTATATACAATTGTTCTATTTTTAACTTAATAAGTTTTATATTAATTACCAGCATTATTTTTTTAAAAATGAAAATGACATTAATAACACTTGTAAGTGTGGGGGAAATTATGACTTCTTGCATCTTCCAGAGTGGGCATAATGTAAAATGACCACATATAAATTGTGGGTAATTAGCACTTACTCCGCATTTATAAGTATGAGGAATATGACTCTACTTGCATTTTCATTAAGTGTGGAGAACACTTCCACACACTTAACTTCCCCACTAGGCTAAGTGTGGGCAACTATTATTTCTATACTTATAAGTGTGGTTATTAGCAAAATTAAATGTGGTGGGAAGCAACCTTTTTTGTAGTGAACTAAAAGATAACATCTTGTACTTTTTTAATTCCCGTTTTATTTGATTTGTTGTAACTAGTCTTGAACTATGATGCTAGTGGCAGAAAAAGGTCGGTTGTGTTTGTATTGGGGTCAGCCCGTCAATAAAGTTCTACCTGATTGGACATTGGCAGGTTATTAATAAAAATATCGAATTATTACATGAGTTATTAGCGGGTTAAACTGCTCCAATCTATCAACATGTTCCAGCAATTGACCTTCTTTCAATGTTTGGTTCGATCCATCCAATCCAAAAGGAGTTTGATTCTTTACGCAGTCATACATGACGTCCATATATAATAATGAAAAGTTTGAATATTTTAATATTCTTTTGAAAAATTATAATTACTATTTTGTTTCATTAAATTCTAATAATTTTGAGTAATAAATATGCAAAATTTTTTTATTTTGACAAAAGAAAAATAATTTATATAAAAGGCGCTCTAAACTCGTTGAGTCGATCTGAAACCCATAAAATTGAAATACACCACTCGTATTTTACCTGAACCTGAAATACACCTTACCTGTATTTTATTCGATCCCGAATACACGGACCCGACCCGTATTTAACCCGCACATTCAAACTGACAAGTCCACTCTCTATCCACCTTGGTGCTCTTGCAAATTGCGATTGGTAGGTTTGAAACTTTTCTTTGGGGAGCATAAAACCGAAATACACCACTCGTATTTTAACTGAACCCAAAATATACATGACCCATATTTTGTCTAAATCTGAATACACCCGACCTGTATTTAATTGGCTCATCCAAACTGATAGGTCGAGTCTCTGTCAACCTTGGTGCTCTTGCAATTGATGGGTTTGAACCTTTTCTTTGGGGAACATGCAACAACATAACATTTTATTAAAGCAAAATTCAAAACAGAGTATCCATTGGTCCTATAAAAAAATAATTACGAATTAATGTACCATAATATTTCAAAATATATATGTCAACAATTATTTTTACGTTTTCTTCATATATTTTAACTTCTGCATGTATAGGATTTTATCTAATTATTGATTTATATATAATTTTTATTTTGTTATTGTATGAAGGTAAACACTTCATGACTACTCACAAATCTTAAATGGAAATTACAAAACTATAAGCATAAAAGGTTACCACCACCTTCTAGGAAGACTTCTCCACAACCTCAAGCTTTTTCATTTCCATACAGAATTGTCGCCAATTTCATCTTTTTTTGTTGCAGGAAGCTAAAACTTTCATGCTATCCTTAGTGACTCATATATAAAGCTTACTAGAAACAATCGCATCAATTTAAGCAGCTGAAAATACAAACTCATTCCTATTCCTCCATATCTTGTAGTGAACTGCGAATGCGGAACCATGAGGAGACACCTATGAACCTTTCTCCATCTTTGCTGCAATAACTTCTTGCTCTTCTCCGTAAAACTTATAAGTTGCCATCCAAAGCCAATATAATTTGGATGGGTCCTGCTCGGTGAGGTATGCTTACTGTATGATTGTTAATGATGCCCATCTGAGAGTTAGCAGCTCCTTTTCATCGAATCAAAAATTTTCGAAAGTTATCTAGGCACTTGACGTCTGACCCCATATTAAGTAGTTTTATTCATGAGCTACCATGGGCATTTTACCATGGGGTTATAACTTAGCCAGCGGGTTTTCTCTTTCAGTATAGTGTGTTTGATTTGTGGCCACCCTGAAGAGTCTAATGTTCATGCTATATTGGAATGCCCACTCACTATTAGTATATGGGGAAAGTGGTGTTTTTGATCCTTTTTTTTAGGCTTAACGTTTCAGAGCTCTTAGAGATTGTTTGGGTTTGACTTTACTAAAATGGATGGGGATTAGTTGGGAGAGTTGATTGTTATCCTATGGGAGAGTTCGAATGCTAGAAACTGATTTATTTTTAAGAAGCATAATCATAATTTGCAACCATTAAGCTCGAGCACAATTTCTTTTGTTCAGAGCTGCTAGGATATTCAGGTCAAAGAGGCCATTTTAGGCGCTACCTATAATGTGGAGGCCGCCTAAGACTGGTACCATTAAATTAAATTTTGATGGCGGAAAATTAATGAGAATGGGTGGAGATGGCATTAGTTATAAGGGATGCGAATGGAGATGTGATCTTTGCTACTTCAAAGCAAGGGGCTCGTTTCAGAGGGGGCTTATGAAGCAGGCTACGACATGTCTTTTTGGTTGAGCTGTGCTCGAGATGATGGTATTCACAACATACTTGTGGAAGGGGATTCTTTGATGCCCATGCAAATGCTTAGGTACAAGCAAGTTTAGGATAGTAATGTTAGTTCTTTTGCTAGAGATATTCTAGATTCCGTTTTTGCCTTTTGATTTCTTTTCTTATCCATTGTCAAGACGGAAGCAATCATGTCGCTCACGATCTCGCTCATTTCCAATCCTCTAGTTATAAGTGTAGGTTGCAAAAGTGGGATGTCCTGAAAAGCATCATGTCATGTGTGTCAAATGATATGTATAAATTTATTATGCTAATTTAATATAATGTCCCCTTCCTTTTTAATCAAGAAAACAAAAACCCCATAAAATTTTCTAACAAATCATAATAATATGGATCAATTCCTTTCATAAATAAAAGCATTTTAAGAGCCATTAACCACATAAGGAAGGAGATAGTTTAATCTTTCACACAAAACTTTTGCAATACATTTATATACTACTTTGCAACATGATATTGGTACGGACTCTCTAGCTTGCAAAACTAGAGTTTTCAGAGAAACTCGAGAGAGTGAGAGAGAAAAGCTCGGACTTATGATTGGTGGACGTATGGCCTTGCTATCGATGACATGTGCTCCTTTCGATGACCTACATAAAGGTTAACCTCGAGCTTTACCCAAGGAAGGTCCATCTAATGTGCAAATCAGTCTCAGAAAGGGATGTGAGAAAAATAATAGAAAAAGGGGGCAGAGAGAATTTACTGTTTTTGGTAAAAATTGTAAGTATCATGTCATGAATAGTGTAGAATAGTTGCCATAATGATGCAAGTTGGGGTATTTATAGCCTTGGGATGAGCACCCAAGGGCAGAATGGTAATTCCTTATTCTAAGGTTGAAATGACCACTGTGCCCCTCTTGGTTCCTTCATGCTCCTTCAAGTTAACCCTTGACCTCTGTTGACTTGGTCTTCGTCATGTGTCACTTCACCATTGAAGGTTCCTAAATACTCCAATCATTTAGCCCCACATTTTATCGGGGTGTCTTGCGAAGCGTTCAAGTGAGATGTGGATTTATTCAACCCACCCTTCTAGTAGGTTATAAGAAGAGCAGTTTTTTCTCCTCATACCATTTATATTCTCAGGTTTCATTCGATGGCGAAGCACAACTTTCCTTTTCTCAGAAGCGACAAGGAGGCTAAGTTTATCTTGTTGTAGTTTTACTTTGGGAAGTTGGGCAAGGGGCTTTTAGCCCCTCTTCTTAGGCCTTATCCACCATGGCCGCCATCATTGTGTACTCGCTCTGTGAAGACTAAGGTGGAGTATTATGCTTATGATGTCAGTGTTCCTGAGATCATTCAGTTCATCTTTTGTACTTCCATTCTGTATGAAGCGATTCACTTTAGAATCATTTCATATCTCATGGCCCAAGATCTGATAGATGCCCTAGAAGAATTTGACTCAGAAAGCTTTGAAATATAGCTGGATGCAAATAGCGACTAGCTAGGTTAGTATAACAACCAAAACAGACTAGGCTTCACGCCCCGTTGATTGAGAAAATATTGAGAGTTCAAGTTCATCCATTTTTTTTCTTCCCCTTCCTCGAGGGATTCCCCTGAATAAGAAGAAAAATTTTTTGCCCAAGCAGGATGCAATGGAACTTTTTATGGAGAAGGAGAAGAGCCCCTTAAAGGAAGAATCAAGTGGTCCACCTTTCAACTAAAGCGGTTCCTTCTAAGGGAGAAAAGGAAGTCTAGGCTCAAGCTCCAGGCCTTGACATTGAGTCGTTAGTATTTGCCTGTTTGTAATGATAGGATGACCTAACTTAGCTTCTTTTGTAGCTTTTTCATATTTCTTTCTTGACGCAGACACTTCTTGTCACATTAACGTACTTCTGGCTTGTAATGTGGTTGTCTTTTGCCTTGTATTTAGAACTCAAGAGTAATCAATTATCACTTGCTGGCTTGAGTATTGTTGTTTTTTTACTTTTTGTGATTCACGAATTTCATGCATTTTTGCCAAGGATAGCTCCCTTTATCCGTGCCTCATTATGGAAAACTTCTTTCCTCTAATAGGTAGTGGCTTCTTTTCACTTGCTCGAATTTTCGTCAAACTAAGTTAGGGGCTTGACACTATTTTACCTCCCAATTTGCTTTCTGTTAGACCCAATTGAGAGCATAACATCTCCCAAGCTGGATTTCACCTAGCAAAATTTGAGGCGCGAGGCCCCCTACTTTGAAGTTAAGCTGGGAGCACGATGCCCCCTAATTCAGATTTTCATCGGGTTGAACTATTTGTAGGGTCGAGTTGAGAGCATGATGCCTCCTAATACAGATTTTTGGGGAACTGAATTGGGAGTGCAATACCTCCCAATTCGGATTTTGTCATACGGAAGTGGGAGCGCGACACTTCACAACTTCGCCTTCATTGAACTGGATTAAGAGTGCGATGCTCCCATTTCAACCTTCATCAGACTGGATTGAGGGTGTGACACCTCCAATTCAGACTTGTAGCAACTTGGAGAAGGCCAATTAACCGACTCAGTGTTGTCATGGCAAAATGGAGGTCATCGCGGCCGAATTGAAGAAGGATGACTTTCTAACTCCACATTGTGACTGGCATTATCGTGGCCGAATTGGAGAGGTTGCTTGGTCAAATAGGAGAAGGCTAACTCTCTAACTCGGAGTTATCATGGTCGAATTGGAGAGGTCATCGAGGCCAAATGGGAGAAGGTCGTAGTCGACTTAAAGAAGTCTTCTCAGTGGAATTGGAGCATGCCAACTCTCTGATTCAGCATTGTCATGGCCGAATTAGAGAGGTCATCGTAGCCAAATTGGAGAAGGTTGACTCACTAACATAGGGTTGTCGCGGGGAATTGGAGCATTCGTGGTGGCCAAATTGGAGAAGGTCGACTCGCCTGTTGGAGAGGTCGTCACGACCAATTTGGAGAAGGTTGACTCTCCAACTGACATTATCGTGGATGAACTGGAGAAGTCATCACGGCCGAATTGCAGAAGGCTGACTCTCCGACTTGTCATTGTCATGGTTGAATTGGAGAGGTCATAGCTAACTTGGAGGAGGCCAACTCTCTGACTCATCATCATCGAAACCAAGTGGAGGAGGGTACCTCTCCAACTCACCTTCGCCAAATGAGGATGCTTGAGTGGATGATGGCTTCTCTATTACTCGCTACGGCCAAACAGAGAATCATATCTCATCATTACCGAATGGAAAAGCCGAGCAAAATATCAATTTCCTCATAGCTCATCTTACAGTTGATCGTCTTACGGCTAAACATATGATTATTCCCAGAGGTAGTTCATAACCGAGTAGATGGGAGACCATGATAGAGAAGATGGAGTTCAAATTCAATGCCTCCTCCCTTGAGTACTCTCTTCTTTAGAGTTTTAGATGTTTCTTGAAATTGTTGTTTTGTTTCGTTGCTTACTTTACATGAAGGAACATGTGTTATGACACTTTAATTTGTGTAGTCTGCATGGTTACTTCGTATGCTTGGTCGTACACTTGGTGGTGTATCTCTATGTTTTTTGTTTATACAATGTGCTCTTGCCTTATTTGCTTAGCAAATCAGCTTAGAGATACAAAGGCTTCTGAGGCCGTTGGGGCTAAAAGGTGTAATCTTTGGTACTGTATTGAAAAGTTTTTATTGTCCCTAACCGTCTTACTACTGCATGAGATAGTTAGGTAGATTCAAGTCAGTTGCCCACTCCTTAGCCCATAGGGGTTGAAGGCTTAGTGGGATAGGGAATCAACTTACATTCCTTATCTTTTTCCAATGAGCACACCAAACCATTGCTTGTAATCAAGATAACTCACCGTAATCCCAAACACCAGCTGATTTAGCCAGTCCTCACATTGGCATGTGATTTAACCAAGTTATCACACCCTTTCTAAAGGGGATAGGGCGTGTTCGATTGCAAGGCTGATGCCTTTGTCATTCCCGTCACCTATTGTAGCATTCGTGGGAAAGTTCCAGACACTAACCGGATGAGCTAATTGTTACATCAGTGTATAGTTTAACCAAATTGTCTTGCTTGGTTAAATCTCTTTCTTAAGGAGCTAGGATGAGTTTGGTTGTAAAGCCGACGCCCTATAGTTCTCGTTTCCTATCGTGGCATCCGTGGGATAAGTCCGAACACTAGCCAAAGGAGCTGATCCTTATATTAGCATATCATTTAACCAAATTATCACGGTCGGTCAGACCCCGTCCTTAAGGGGGTTAGGAGGTATTCATTTGCAAGATCGAAGTCCTATTATTCCCGCTACCTATCATAGCATTTGTGGGTTTGGACACCAATTAGACAAGTTGATCCTGTTTAATAATAAAAAAATTCAGATTTTTATTTAATAAAGTTTTCCCACCAAAGTCTAAAAATCAAAATTTGAATTATTTCATCAAATTGGAAGGAATAATAATATCCCAATAATCCTCCTATTATCCAAAATTAAGTTGCCCATAATTTTATTCCCCTATCTCTATCAATCATGAATTAGCAACAAAAAAAAGTGCTCTTCTTCCCTTTTATGTGAATAGAGCAGCACCCCCTAAATCTTTGCTCCACCCCCAACGCTCACTCACTCTCTCTCTCATCCTGTCGCATGCCACTGCACCACCCATAGTCACCAACGACCACCATCATCCTGGCCAGATGCTCAGACTCGTCGACTGTCAGTGCTCGTGCCTTCCCACTCTCTCTCTTCTCTTTCTTGATCTTTCCTTCTTGATGAATATTATGTATGGTTATCTCTTTTCCCAACCCTAAATTTGAATGCACTAATTTTGATGCAAACTTTGAACTAATCATTCTAACTTATTTTTTGGAATGAAATTCCAGATCTTGGGTGGTTTGAAGAAGGAAAATCTCCCTTTTTGTCACCCATCACAATCTTTAAGGTAAATCTAAACCTTTCTCTTCAAAATCCCTCTTAAAGGGGCTTGAATACATTTTATTAGCTTTAGAGTTAGTTTTGATGGTTAGGAAATGATTTTAGATTGATTTATGTGAGTTTACTCGAATGAGATATTTCATGCATCAATTATAAGTTTAGTCAAAACTAGTGAACTTGTAGTGACCCAAATTTACAGAATAACTGCATTTATATACAAGGGTGAAAACCATAGAAATATTCATGCATATAGATCTATGAGTCTATTTTTCTAGGAATTTTGAATCACTAAGTTTTAGTTTAAACCGAATAAGAAAAAAATTTTCTCTCAAGACTGCACAATTCTGACCTGAAACTGGTTGGATGGAAAAATGTGAGTTTTTAAGCCAGTTGTTGTGGTTTGTTGTGAATGCTTTTAAACAAAAATTGTAGTGGGAAAAATGTCTTTTCATATTCTATTTAAACACCTCAATATGATTTTTATAAGTGAAGTTATGCCATCTACAATTTAGGCTAGAAAATTAACCGGAAACTGCTCTCAAACCCTGATGAGTTTAAATTTCAATATTTGCTTTTATTGAGTAATTGAGCTTTAAAAGTTGCTTGAGTTCCTAAAAATTAGTGTGGTGAGGTATTACTCATATTCATGTGGTCTCAATGGTTTGGTTGACTTTTGGGTTGAAAATGATTGGTTTTGGATGTAAGGACTCCCTCAAGTTTGCCCATATTGTGACGTTTTAATTTTATCATTTAGGCCCAATACTCTAGTTCAAGATCAAGCTAGGTACTTTGCACTTAATGTCTATACTCTAACTCTCCTTAGTTGGTCCTTTAAAATGTGTTTGGATGTTTATAAGTTATTTATGTGATTTTATATGCCAAGGAGACCTTATGTGTAAAACCTAAACTGCAACACGTGGTTTTATGAATTTCTGAACTTGTAATATGATGTTACAATTGAATGTTTTTACTTAACCATTTCATGTTTCAAAGTGGCTTTACTAAGTTAATAAAAGTTTTGGTTGAGATGGGTTGGGCGTATTATGAGACAAACAGACCTATTCATAAAATACTAAATCCTCAAGTGAAAGATTAAGGTGAGTTTGTGGGAGGATGCCTCCTGAGATCAAGGTAGGTTTACCCGGATATAGAGACAAATTAGTCTCTCCAAGTTATAGCATGTGATTTCTGTGTACATGTTAGGTAGATGAACGTACGCCAAGATGGGTTCTGGTTACTCTAAAATTGTGCGACGAATGGTAATGAGACCCTTTGGTGGGGAGCTCGCCAATGAAGTTGACTCTGTTTTGGATTTGAACAATGGTTAATGTTTGAAGTTTAAAGATCTTGAATTGGCTTGGAATCTTTTTAGAACTGTTTGAATATTTCCCTCTCATTCCTAAATGTTTGAAATGAATTTAAGTGTTTTACAGTTAGGGATAGGCATTATGAAGCTCCGTCTCACTGTTCAAAATATTTTGCTTTTAGGTACCAATGTGCTGCAAGGGGATGGGTTGCGAGCGAGGCCGTATAGAAATTTTAGTTAAACTTTTATTTAGCATGAATAAATGTTGGAGTTTGTGGCTTAACTAAGTTTGACCTTTGGACCATTCGACTTTTTAAACCGATAATTTTTTTTCTTGTCCTTGTTTCTTTAATGAACCTCCTGTTTGCCTTGTATTTCATAATGAAGTACGTAGTGATGCCCAACTAGGCTATTCCTATGCTTTAGATAGGTTAAAGATTAGCATAAAAATGAATTACAATTTTCGAGGCGTCACAGATACAAAGAAACTAACTTTGATTGAAATTTATAAGTCATAAAATTGAGGGCCAACCACTCATACAACTGAGATTATGTTGAAACAGATCTTTCTTGAACTTATACTGCCCAAGCTATGCTTCTTCTACGTCATATGTAGTGCTTCGTTAAGTTGTGGAAGTGTTAAGTCCTCGGTACATCATTTCCTTCGAGTGTTGCAAGTTTCAATGTCCCAAGATGAACTTTTTCAACAATTATATATGGATCTTCCCAATTTGGAGTGAGCTTCCCTTGGATTGGCCCCTTTCGAATAGCTTTCATCCTCCTTAGGACCAGATCGCCTTTGATAGAGTCGTAACTGCACAGTGGTGTTGTAGTAAATCAAGGTCATCTCTCATAAGGATTAGGTTGATCTACTAGGATTTATCCGCTTAAGATAGGCTAAGTGAATCAAAATTTGATATTGAAACTAAACTAATCTATCATCTAATCTAATGAATAAATAATCAAAGAATTATAGAAAACAAGCAATCTCTCAATTCATACATCAATCAAGCACTTCTTCCTCAATTGGTTATTTTAAAATTGACAATCGAAGTATTACAACCCTCTTTTAAGGTGAAATAAAATTCCTAAATCCAACCAATTACCATTTCTCAAGGGCTCTTGATTTAGCTAGGTTCATTAAGCATGCAATTATCAAATTCGTGATTTCTTAATTAGTGTGACTTTCTCAACACTTCGCAAAATTAAGTCAAATTCTAGGATTCTAGTATCGAATTTTATCTTTCAGTTCTTCGTTTAATACCCAAAACAAGCATGTATGATTTGATAAAACAATCCAACAAATTGCAAAGTGCGAAAAGATATCAACACATGATCGAGAAAAGTACTTGCATAAATTCAAGATCAAAGCAACAACAGATAATCAAAATTAGAGAACATAAATCCTAAAATGAGAGAAGAGAAGAGAAGAGAAGAGAAATGATCAACCAAAGAACACGGGCGAATCTATTGATTGCAAACTCGGCATGGAATTCTAGTATCTATTGACTTCAATTCACTCACTCTTTCTCTTATAATCTAAAACCTAATCTACATGATGGATTATGGTAGAGTGCAATGGGATAGATCAATGAAAGTAGTAAAACAAGGCTTTTATGACTGAAATCAAGTGTGCAAAGCTGTCCAAGCACTTGGAACACGAGCACCTCAACGAAATCTAGTAGACTGAGAAAAATAGGGGCCACCATGGACCATGGCGCCCACCACGGACCGGTCGTGGCTCCCACTACCTTGGCATTCTAAGCTCCTTCTGCTGCTTCTTTTTGGAACGTCTTGTACCGTGGCACTTATCATGGTATGTTTGTGTTGGGTGTTTTTGGGCCATTTTTGCTATCTTATTTGATCCATAAGGCCTCAAAATCTTTATTGTATCCATCATACTTTGGGTTCATAAGATCAAAATCTACCAACACTTCTCAAAACAAGCGGAAGCAAGCATAATGGTAGAAACAGGGGCACAAATCATACAATTAAGAGTATTAATCCCTTAAAATCATTCCCAAACACTCATGAAATCCTGTAAAAATATGACATTCACCACTCCCTCACGCTTGAACCATTGCCTGTCCTCAAGCAAACACTAACTAAAACCAACAAAGGGAGATGCATTTAGGACTCAAAATGGTTAATAACCTCCTCAGGCTAGACAACTCACGGCACATTACAAGGAAGAATATCAATCAACAATAGCCCAAATAGTGCAAAAGTTATTCCAAAATCAGGAGAAGGTGGATGTTTTAAAGAAATATACAATCACAAGCCAGATATCAAACTTGATTACCCCCCCAAAGAATCATAAAGCATGTCATACAAGTACATGGAATGGAATAGAGCCAAATGGACCGGTAGGAACTCAATTTTAGAAAATGTGAAACAATCCCACTCATATGTTTAAATTATAGCATAAGTTCACTCAATACTCATTCCAAAGATGTAATCTACCATATGTTTGCCAAGACTCTCAAATTCTCTACCACTAAGAATGCAATGTGCACATAACAATAAGGCTAGAAAAGTTAAGGGAAAGGAAGTAGACAAATGCATTTGGGCAATGTGGAGCTAGGTAGCCAAAGGACTAGGGAGCAACCAACAAGGCACTAAGAAACCATGAAGTTTACCAACAATTTGAGTTTCCCAATAATACAACGAACATACCCCAATCTTTTTTTGTTTGTTTCTTTTTCTTCAACATGACTTTTTTTCTTCTTTTTTTCCTTCTTTTTTTTTTTTGATATGAAATGGAAATTGCAACTATTGAAAGGTATAGGGTCACGAATTATCAATTCACAACCTAATACATATATACACAATCCAAATAAGAGGGGAGCACAACTAAATCATCAATAACATCAATCACTCAACCAACATACCAAAGCCACCTTAAGCTCAATTACCGCAAACCACCCACTACATAGATGAAGTAATGCTCCATAGACTTGGCTTAAAGATAAGAATATGTGTATAGCCAAGGGCATATATAACGAATTCATAACAGAGACAGATATAGGCTCAAATGGGCTACCAAAGGAGATAAACATGTAACACAAGAGCAGACTATTTGATTATGAGGCTAAAATGTTCAAAAATAAAGAAATGCATCTATTACATCATCAAATATGCACATGCTAATGTAATTTTGAACAAGAATCTAGGCAAGTTCTAGATATGCAACATGGAAGAGTCACACACATGAAAGAACATGAGACTAAATATAATAAATTAGTCTAAAGAAGGCTCAAAGTCTCATAGGATATCCACCAAAGTCTCATCTAGCACATAAAATGAAACACATGTACCAACATTAGTGCCAACGACTTTAAGGGCCAACGTAGCTCTCAATTAAGATAAGGGTCAAAACAATAAATATTTAAAAAACATTCACAAAGATTAGCGCCAAAAAAGATTACACATCAAAAGTTACTTGAGCTCATGAAGACCATCATGCCTAGCAAAAGCATCATTGGAGGGCATCTCAAACCCATCTGCACCATCCCTACATGTAATCATATATGCAAATCTAAAACACAATACACAATTGCAAAAGAAAGGAAACCTAAAACTACATGCTTTAACAAGAATAAGAACTAAAAACGAAAATGGAAAACATGAAACTACCCTTCCCCTATGCTTAGAAAAAGCATTCTTGTTCAAAGGAAAGAAAGTAAGAGAAGAAAAAGAGAACAATACATAATGATCTCACAAGGTTAGGTGTTGGGTACACTTAAGCTAAGGCCTCCTCGTAAACGGGCAAAATGGAGCATCAGACACTACATCACAACTTTAAGACACGGCTCGTCAAATCAGTTGCTGTTAAAACCTGCAGGAGCTTATCAAACTCCTGAGACTGCAATTTAGAAAACACAAGGTAAGAGGCAATAACCAAAATCACAACAAAGACAATAAACATCCTCTTAACCTTAGCAAAGGCCTTAGAAAAATCATAGAAAGGATTAACCAATGCAGTCCTCATGACTTTTGTAGGCAAGTCCTCTGGACACAAACTATAAGGGTCTATGGAGGGATCATACCCTCTAAAGTAACCTAGGGATACACAATCATCAACATTCCTACCAAGCACATCAAACACATTGTCCTCATAGCCCAAATCTATGGTAGCATCACAAATCATAAGATTACCAATGGGCACATCAAGGTAATACTCAGGGGAAGGAGAGGGTAATGAACAAAAATAGGAAGCATGTGAATGATCAAGGGGATTAGGGATAACACTATCATCAAAACCAAGACTGGGAGACTCCTCATGCATAAATACATCGACCCCTCCAAAGAAGTCTCAGCTAGCTCATGTACCTTATCAAAGGTATCTTCCGACTTAAAACATGCATCAAAAACACTAAACCTAGCAACTGCCCAAAAAGTCTCACCCACCTCGAGCCTTGTGCACTAAGTTAAAGGGAAGGATGAATCAAGTAACATCATAACAACATCAGTATTGTCCACGGGTGATGCAAAGCCACGTCGAGCATAGCATGCATAATAAGGGCATGAATTCATAGCATGGTCAGAAGAATTACACAAGTCATGCCAAAAAGGAGCATAATACGATCTGGCATAGAATAAACAAAGATTAGGGAATGAATATCCAGACACACAACTAGCCTTCTCGAACTCAAGTGAATCCCAAGCAATCCACTCAAGTAAATATCATATCTCATCAACATTTTCACGAAGAAAATCCCAATACTCTAAAAGAGTACGGGTTTTACTATTCACACCCTCATCAACAATATCCAAAATTTTTCATTGACCCACACAATAACCACATGGAGCAAAAAAAGCATTTCTTCGTTTAAAATACCTCCAAAATAATTTATGCTTGAATTTGGGAAATGGAAAATTGCCATTGTTTTTTCGAATTTTTTTAAGTATTTTATTTTTATTTTTTTTAGTTTTCTTTTTCATAGAAAAATAAAATGCTTAGTCAAACATATAAGAAAAAACTCAATATTCAACACTAGTCCTCACCAATGGCGCCAAAAACTTGATAGGGCCACAAGCGCATGATGGCGTTGTAGCAAATCAAGGATGTCTTCCACACAGACTAGGTTGATGACTGGACTTTATCCCCTTAAGATAGGCTACGCAAATCAAAATTTGAGATTAAAACTAACTAATCTATTATCTAATCTAATCGATACATAATCAAGGAATTATACAAAACAAGCAATCTCTCAATTCATGTATCAATCAAGCACTTCTTTCTTAATTGGTTGTTTTAAAACTGACAATTAAAGTGTCACAACCCTCTTTTAAGGTGAAATGAAATACCTAAATCTAACCAATTGTCATTTCTCAAGGGCTCTTGATTTGCTTAGGTTCATTAAACGTACAATTATCAAATTCATGATTTCCCAATTAGTGTGACTTTCTCAAGACTCCGCAAAACCAAGCCAAATTCTAGAGTCCCAGTGTTGAATTTTACCTTTTAGTTCTTCATTCAACACCTAAAACATGTAAGAAAGTGATCAAGTTTCTCACAAGACAACAAGTATCGATGATTTGATAAAACAATCCAACAAATTACAAAGTGCCAAAAGATCTCAACACAAGATCTAGACATTAACTAGTACTTTCAGAAATTCAAGATCAAAATAACAAAAGATAATCAAAATTAGAAACATAAATCCTAAAATGAGAGAAGAGAAGAGAAGAGAAATGCTCAACCAAAGAATGCGCTTAAATCCGTCAATTGCAAACTTGACATAGAATCCTTGTAAATCTTCACTTCAATTTAGTCACTCTTTCTCTAATCTAATCTAAAACCCAATCTATATGATGGATTATGGTAGAGTGGAATGGGATAGATCAATGAAAGTAGTAAAACAAGGGTTTCGTGGTTGAAATCAAGTCTGCAAAACTGTCCAAACACTTAGAACAAGAATAGCAAGCAACAAAATCTAGCAGACTCGAGAAAACAGGGGTCACCATAGACCGTGGCCCCCCGCCATGGACCGGTCGTGGTGTCCACTGCCTCGGGCGTTCTCACATGCTCCTTCTCCTGCTTCGTTCTAGAACGTTTTGGACCATAGCATTGATAACGGTATGTCCGTATTAAGTGTCTTTAAGCCATTTTTGCTATCTTGTTTGATCTATAAGGCCTCAAAATCTTTATTGTACCATCATGGTTTGGGTTTACAAGATCAAAATCTATAAACACTTCTCAAAACAAGTGAAACCAAGCATGATAGTAGAAAGAGGGGCACAAATCATACAATTAAGCGTATTAATCCCCTAAAATGACTCTCAACACTCATGAAATCCTATACAAATATAATATTCATTAGCCTTCCTTTAGGGATCATTCTTTGAATTTGTAGTTGTAAAACTAAGTCATCGTAATCTTGGTTATTGCTCCCTTAAGTTATACATCACCCCTTACCATGGGTAGCAAGTTCGGCCCTTCTCTTGGTGCTTTATAGTTGAGGTCCTCTTGGAAGATGGTCAATCGGAGGGTATGAATGGTGATTACTACCAGAAACACCACTTCAGAGTCATAGATAAGCATGAATGGGTTCTCTCCGGTAATGCTCTTCTTGATTGTCCGAATGGACCAGAGTATGATCAAGAGTTCATCTATCCGTAATTCATTTGCCTTCTCCAACATCTTCTTGAGTCCGTTTAGGAAGTGCTTATTGGTGAACTCATCTTGTCCATTCATTTGGGGTTTGGCTATAGTTCTGAATATTGTTTGAATGACATACCTGACACAATAGTCTCGTACATTATCAGTGTCAAACCAGCAACCATTACAAAAGACCAATGGCCTAGGGACCCCAAATATTGTGACGATGCTCTTTCATATAAACTTTCGGACTTCCGTTTTGGTGATGAATGATATAGCCTCAACTTTTGCCTATTTGGTGAAGTAGTCAATGGCAACAAAAAGGAGCATGTACTGCAGAGTTGCCTCTAGGACAGGTCTAAGTGTATCCATGCCCCACTTTGCAAAACGAAACAGAAAGTGCGCAGTTGTTAAGGGAGTAGAGAGCTGCCGAGGGGTGGTCAGTCCAGGGCAGGTTATTTCATATTTTTTAGCCGTAGTGGATAGCACTACTAGTGCCCTCTTCCTAACCTTGTTCGATTGTGGAGGTCTCTCTTAGGGTGATTTTTCTTTAGTCCTCAAGGATTTCAAGCTCACGTAGTAGCATTCCCTTGCCATTTTTTAGTCTCCATAGAGCTTTCCCACCTTACCATCATTCAGCTTGAAATACATGAGTAGGAAGCAGGGTGCCACTAATACTTTGATGGCGCTAAGGGTTGAATGTTTGAGGATGATATTGTATGTCTTTGGGATATCCACCACCAGAAAGTTTACTTGAATTATTCAAGAACTTCCTTTTCCCCACTTGGAGGGCCACCCTTTTCATTCCTAATGGATATATTGCTTTCCCTTCAAACACAACAACAGAGATTTTGGTAGCTTCTAAATCTTTCTCATCGTAATACAACTTTGTGAGGCAAGCAAGAGAGATGATGTCAATGAAACTTCCCATTCCACTAGGATTGGTCATACCATGGAGGTTACAATTTTAAGTTGGATTACCAAGGCATCATTGTGGGCTCTTTGTAAGGGACACATGTCATCTAGTCCGAAAGTCATGATAGGCCCGTCACTTACTTTAACTCCTTAGTGAGCATGACTTGGATGGGCTTGCGAATTTGGGCTTTATGATACCCCACCTTCAACTTCTTTTCATCCACCCCTCCAGTTATGGTTGCAATTACCTCCGTTTCCCAATCGACATCATTGTCTTTCCTTTCTTTGAGGTTGCGACGATCGTATTCATCTTTCTTTCTTCGCCTCAGGAAGTGGTTAAGCTGCCCGTGGTCGACTAACTCATTGAAAGCATTTTTAAGTTCGCAACAATCGACAGTTACGACGATTGGGAATTAGGACGACTTCCTAATTAAACCTCATCACAGTCTTTTAAATCTTCCCCTTTGCCTTGGTGTATCTTGGCAAGGTGGATGCTGCTTCTCCTATCACATTTCCTTGAGATGAAGTGAGCACTGAATAGTCCAGCCAACTGAGGAATAAGGTGATACTTCTGCTGGGAATACCATTAAACTACTTTTAAGCGATTTCGTTCAACGTAGGTGGGAAGTATCGGCATTAGGTAGTATCGTCAATTTCTTGGACATACATATGTTCCTTGGAAACATCCAGACAATCTTCTGAATTAGTGGTGCCATCAAAGGGGCAATGATTGGCATCTTAACTTTCTTGGAGCGTGATGCCTACGTAATCTCTTTGTTGAAAGGGATTACGAAGGAGGGTGAGGCATCTCTTTTCGATGAACCCCTCATCTTAGCACGAGTGGCTGAGAATGCCCTATCTCCATTAATGAGGGAGAGTAACGATCCTTTTATAATGCCCCCATATCTGCCCTTCTCTTGGCCCAAGTCGTTTAGAGAGAGGGCAAACACTGTAGGGCAGTCGGGTTTTCGTTTTAGTCTGTCCTACAGACTTGTCCGGTGAATGAGCTCTTTCTCTTGAGCTTATAGGTGCCTTGAGGATTCCTCGTGTTCCTCATACGATCTGACACTTCTGCTTTTGGATGCGTACAAGGTCGTGGCTGATCGAAAGAGGGCAGCATTATGATGAGCATTTTCAAGCGCT
>JAKOGI010000089.1:1000000-1175000 GCA_029747015.1 Carnegiea gigantea | reverse complement strand
AATTTAGCAAATAAGTTTAGAATAAGTTCAGTTTAAATTAAATTCAGTAAATAAATTCAGAAATTTGTTCTTAATAAGTTCAAATAAGTTCATGCTAGAACCAATTTAAACAAAATAAGTCAAAAAGAACAGGGTCAAGTCACGCAACATATAGTTGTCAATTCATTTGGCAAGTTTTTAAATCCAAAGAAAAGAATTGATTTTGTGCAATAAGCTCATAATTTCTTAATATATATAATAAATTTGTACTATTTATAGTTGCGATCTCATTTGAGTTCAATCTATAATTTTTCCAAAATATCCTATAAAAAATTGGAACCATTAAATATTTTAAATAGATATTCATAAAAATCAATTGTTACTTTTAAATTTCAAGAAATCTAAAATTATCTTCTAAGCACAATAGGTTGGTCTCCTCTTTTTTACATCTGTCAATAATAGAGACCTCCAGATATGATTTCACAGTAAACATATTATTTATCTTCTAAGCACAATAGGTTGGTCTCCTCTTTTTTTTTTTTTTTGGGGGGGCTTGCTGTTTCATTAAAATTTTATTATTACCAAAAATATGTAATCAAAACCATCCTGTATTGGCATTTGGTGCCACACCCAAAAAAAAAGACATTGCTTTGATTTATCATGTGCAACGGATTTTTAATATCTATTAGATATAGGTTTTATTTGGCAAACAGTTGTTAGTTGTTAACTGTTAGTTGTTTCATTATTAGTTATTAGCTCTTTCAATAATACGTTTGCATTAACTATTTGAATGAGTTATTTCTAGAAAAAACATTGGGTAAAATTAGCTATTTCTAAACAATGCCTATATCTCTCATTTACTATTCAAGATGATTTTGTGTAATTAGTTGGCCATTTACTTGTTTTTCAACAGGAATTAATTTCATGCGATACATACAAATTACCTTCACTCGTATGATCCTATTTTATTACTAATTCTAGCTGATAGGAATTAAATATTTTTGTTGATTTATACGTGACTTGTATTTTTTTAATATAATTTTCTTTTCAATCTAAATTAGAAAATTGTGTGATTTTTAAGCCCATAATACAACCTTATTTGTTATTTCATTCATTATCAGTCCAACTTTCTTTCAACAGGAATTATTGTGGGGTATAAATTGTGAACTAAATTGCATAGCATTGAGTATTGTTATATGAAACTGACAAGAGTTAATGATTTTATCTTTTTATCAACCACTAAAATAAAATTATGAAGGTGCGTGTAAGAATGGATCGAAAGAATGCATTATTTAATTCGAATTTGAAGGCGCATGTTAAAACTTAGTAGAGAGAGTGTAAGAGAATATAAAGATTTTATTTATGGTAATTAATCAATATGGCATAGTTTTTTACATTAAAAAACCCAAATAGTCAACTTAAAAAAGTTATAAATTTTAGCTTTTTAAAAAATAGCTTTTTGGATGACAAAATTATTTCAAAAGGTCATTCATTAAATAACCCAAATAACTATTTTACTACCCTGAAATAATTTTTTAACAAATATCAATCAAACACCACTCTTGTGTTAATTGGTAGTTGCATAAGCGAAAGAGGTAGCATATTTATTTCTTTTTTTTCCTGAAAGGTAAGTGCATACACATACTAGATAGTTCTTCTCTCAAGAGATCTACCTAAGTAGTTGTCAAATATAATACGGGAGAGCTTAGGGGAAACCGAGGTATAGAATGTTAATGTAGTTTTAGTAGACACTCCCAATTTAGCTAACCAATCAACTGTCAAATTTCCTTCCCGATAGACATGGTGAATACAAACATTGGGGAAAAGAGGTAGCATATGAATATGAGCAATCATCACACAAAGTTTGCCAATGGAAGTCGTCCCTAAGGGCTTCAAAGGATTTTGGATGACGGCATCATATCCAAATTTATCTAATGATGACTACAGACGATCGCAGAAAAACTGTTTATAGCTCTATAGAAAACTTCTTAAAAATTTTAAAATGGATGTTTATAAAAATTTGTTAGCGCCACTAAGGGTCCGCTCTTTTCGTTGGAAAATAGGGGTTAGAAAATGGATAAAGTTGGTTGACGTAGATTAAAGTGAATTGAAGTGAGTATTTTTTTTTTTGTTGGATTGAAGTGAGTTGAAGCTAGTACATTTTTTATATGATGGGTAGAAGTTGATTAAAATAATGAATTGAAGTTCATTAAAGTTGGTATTTTTTATTGAAGTTCGTGAAGTGGATTGAAGTGGATCGAAATGTATTGAAGTTAGTACATTGCGATTTACCAACGAAAAGAACAGAGCCTAAATCCTTAGAAGCTCGATAATGTGACACCATTATACATAATGTTCATAGAATCATTAGTAATTTTGAATGTAATTGATGCAAGGTTCTAAAGTTTGTAATTTTTAAGATAGTCTATTCTTGCGAAAGGATGTATCTTTCAATGATATTTCTTGCCTTGCGTGTAGTGGATACTAACTGTTGTTTTAGGGTTGAATTTATTTTTAGCTAGTAAAATTTCGATTCTAGTTACTTCTATAGTAGTCTGGTGGAAGTTCAATGTGTACTTCTTTTGCTATTCAGTAACTAGACATAAAAAAACGTTTTATATGATATGGATAATAATTATTAAATAGTGAGTTTATCATATACGAAACTGACTTATTTGAAAAAAATTATCTACATGACACAAGTAGCCCCAAAAGAAATTCAATTTTTCAAACAGAAAATTGGTCAATCTCACAACGTCGATATGATTTTATTTATTTAATACCCAAATTGTGAGATTTTCTCATATAAAAATTGACATCGTACTTTTATTTATAATTTTAGGATCATAGAAATTATAGAATTCAATTATTGGAGGGGAGAAAATATGAGAGGTAGAAGCAAATGAAAAAGACTTGAGCTTCTAGAGACCATTGTAATCTATGTGACGCCCATAACATCCCAAATAAACACTCCCTTGTCCGACATGACAATGGAACAATAGATATATCCAATTCAATCCCCCACTTGCCTTTCCTACTTGGATTTCTCTTCTCTTCCTTTATAAACAAACTCGCTCCACGCTTTTGTTCCCCTGTCCAACTTCCCAGTGATCCGCCTCGCCCTCTCTCTCTCTCTCTCAAGTTTTAACTCTCAAGCGTAAATTTATTATTCACAATCAGGCCCCCCATAAAACCCTAATTTTACATTTCACGCCCCCCAATTTCTTGCTTATTAAATAACCGTTGTATTGTACCCTCATTCGGTCAAAATCCCTAAAATTTCAACCCAAATCCCTAATTTCATCTCAGATGATGCAAGCCCTCACATTTTCCGGCAATCTGTCCCTCAGATTTCCGATTCCCTCCCACCGGCAACGGAGGATGCTGCAGTGCAGAGCAGCGGTGCAGTCGTTTTCCGGCGTCGTCGCCGAGAGAAAGCCAGCGAGCTTCTACGAAGTGCTTCGAGTGAATGAGAATGCGTCGGTGACGGAGATTAAGGCGGCGTATCGGAGTTTAGCAAAGGTGTATCATCCCGATGCCAGCGAATCCGACGGCCGTGATTTCATCCAGATCCACAACGCGTACGAAACGCTCTCCGATCCCTCAGCTCGAACGTTGTACGATTTGTCGTTAGGGTTAAGAAGAGAGAGAAGATCATCAGGTTCTTCTTCTTCTTCTTCGTTTGGATTCTATCCGGTTGGATTTGGTGGTCGGCCTACTCGCAGGTGGGAAACCGATCAGTGTTGGTAGCATCAAAATCATCACAATCTCTCACCTGCCTCCATTTCAACTTTCTCCGGCACTTAATTAGTACTTCCCAATACTAACCCCCCCTCCTCTTTAGGATTTTGGTTTTTTGGGTTTTTAATTAATTAATACTTAGTCAATTGTAGGTAGTAGGGAAGATCAAAAAGAACTATTAATGTACGTTCTGATCTGGGCGACACCGCTACTGTAAAGAAATTCCCAAAAGAAAAAAAATCACTGTGAATTCTCATTTCTTCTATTTATGTTTTATTTATAATGTGCCTTTTTAGCTTTTTTGTTTTTTTTTTTTGGCTTGATCAATCAGGGCCATGGCCCATGGGGTAGGCGCATTTTGCTGCTGCTCCATTAGTTGAAATCGTGAATGGTGTTAAAAATATGATCACTCTTTACTGGCAAGGCAACAATACGTCTTGGTGCAATTTTGAGTTTGGTAGAGCGTAGCATTTGCTTAGGTGATTTCTAGAGGAGGGACGGGGATTGTATATCGTTTAGTTATAGGTTTCACTTTTCTGTTTTTTTAAGTAGTAGGTTTTACTTTTCTTTTTTTTTTTCTCTTTAACTTTGAATTTGAAGGTGTGACAAAAGGATAATACAATGCTACAGCCTACAGATTGCTTGCCTTGAGCTTGACGTATTTTTTTTTTTTTAAACAAAGGTAAGTGGTAAAAGGAGAGATTAGACACCTCTTCTTATAAGAGCACGCCCAATCAAATCAGCATCTAAAATATCCTTGAGTTCAGAAGATGGTGGGGACTCCCTCGTAGTGAAAGGCGGTAGCTCGTGATCCAACTTCGCCAACCACTCAGCTATCATATTTGTTTCTCGATAATTATGTGATAAGGTGACCTGTGACATTTTATTCAAATAGTGTGAAATATCTCTGACAATAAAACTAATCTTTCAGGGTGTGTAGATTATCCCTTTGATTGCATGTATGACCATAGTATTATCTCCTTCAACAACCAAATACTTGAAGTCTGCCTTAACCGCTTCGTGTAATCCATCACGAAGTGCTTGAGTTTCAGCAACTAGGATTGAGGAATCTCCATAGGGTGTTGCGCCTGCCTTGATTAAATTACCCGCCCAGTCGCAGATGATGAAACCGTCCACCATAGAGTTGTGGAAGCGAGATCCGTCAAAGTTGAGTTTGACGAATCTTCGTGAGGGGGCATTCCACCTCACAATAAAGTTTGAAGTGGAACGCGGAAGATCAACCCCCTTAAAAGCGGAACCCTTCGACATGCAAGTTTGGATTTCCCATTCTACAAAGGCTTTTTTAACACTAATTAGAATTCTTATGGGATTGAACTGTCGATTTTGGAAGACCAATTCATTTCTACCCTTCCAAATACTCCATAGTAAAAAAGCGACCTTTCTGATGATTTTTGGATTAGGGCTTGGATGATATTGTCTAATTAGTTGTGTTAAACATTGGTGCCATAACGGTACATTCTGCACTGGGATCCACTTATGCTGCTGTGTTAGGTTCCAGATTCTTCTCGTAAGGGAACATTCCCAGAACAGATGATCTGTAGTTTCAATATCATCCCCGCAGAGTGGGCAGGAAGGGTCAATCGACATACCTCTGTTAACGAGAACTCCACGTAGTGGCAATGCATTATGTAATGTCTGCCATAGAAAAACTTTAATCTTTGGCATTACATCCAATTTTCAGATCCAGTTAAAAGCCCATTTTGGATCGTTTAAGTCAAAATTCTTATGAGCTTCCCATGTTGCAGTTTTGGTACTGAATTGCCCAGAGCCTGTGAATCCCCAACAGAAAGAGTCCTCAGCCTCAATTTGAGCCAGTCGTATTCCAATTATTTTCTGAACAATGTCTTCATGTGTAATTATTAGCCGAATTTTAACAATATCCCAGCATTTATCATTAGTAATGATGTCACTGACTCTAAGTTCTGGATTTTGTGTGCTGGCTATATCAAGGCCTAATAGATCCACTAGGTTGGCATTATCACATCAATTATCCCACCAAAACATAATTTGATCCCCTTTACCCACATTCCATCTAATGTCTTTCCTAAATAAGACCCTGCTTTTTAGAACACTTTTCCAAATAGGAGAGTCTGAGCTTTTAATTTTACATTCTAATAAGCTATTAGAATTGACATATTTATGTTTCATGACAGAGGTCCATAAGCCCTCATTCCCCCAAAGTACTTTCCAAGCTACTTTAGCTTGAAAAGCGAAGTTGACCGCTTCCGTTTTCCTTAATCCTAGTCCAACTAAACTTTTAGATTGACAAATCTTGTCCCACGCTACCATTGGCAAGCCATTATCGTTCCCCGATTTCTTCCAAAAAAACCGTCTGTTGACTCTGTCTAAAAGTGTTGTAGTCTTTTTTGGTAATTCAAAACATTGCATTGTATAAGTTGGTAAAGATTTCAGATTTGATTGAATGAGCACTGCTCTACTCGCTTTGGACAAACTATTTGCTCTCTAGGATTCCATCTTGACCGTTGCCTTTCCTAAAATATTAGCAAATAACAATGATTTAGGTTTTCCTTGGAAAACAGGACAACCTAGATACTTTCCCACGGACTCTCTTTGAGGGATATTACATGCAACCGTGAGCGTTAATTGCATTTTTGGAAACAACAACCAACGACTTCTGAAAATTAATAAGTTGTCCGGATAGTTTACAGAACTCATCTATAATATTTTTCAGCTTCCTGCAAGAGGCAAGTTTGGTTTTGCAAAATAAAAGGTTATCATCAACAAAAACTAGGTAGGGAATGATGGGCGTGCGTACCCACCCCCGATTTAGTGTCCGTGGCCAAATCACATAATGCAGACACAAAGGCATTCATACATAGGATAAATAAATAAGGTGATAGAGGATCGCTTTGTCTGATTCCCCTAGATGGTTTGAAGAATCCCTGGAAGCATAGAATAAGAAATTGTAGTTACACATTCCTTACCAACAGATCCATCTGGGATGGAGTCCCATTTGAGATAGGCATTCAAACAGAAAGTCCCATTCAAGCTTATCATATGCCTTTTCCGTGTCAAGTTTAATAGCTGCCCATGCCGTTTTTCGTTTAGACATTTTGAACGTATGCATAATCTCATGAGTGATAAAAATGTTGTCATGAATCGAACGTCCGGGAATAAAGGCACTTTGGAACGGTGAAACTAACTTATTGAACAACGGCCTTAGTCTCGACACCAGAATTTTAGAAATAACTTTATATAAAGTTGAGCACAGACTAGTTGGGCGAAAATGGGATGTCATATGTGGTTGAGCCAGCTTGGTTATCAATGTAATAAAAGTATGATTAAGTTCTTTTAATAGCTTACCATGCAGAAAGAAATCCTTGATGCATTCAACTAGCTTCCTCTAATTAAATCCCAGTAATGTTGGCAAAAACCTGCACTAAAGCCATCTGGTCCAGGTGTTTTATTAGGATTAATTTCAAACACAACCTTTTTAATTTCTTTCGTAGATGGTAACTGGGTGAGCTGCTCATTGTCTTGCTGTGTAATTAAGGAGGGAAGCCCCAACGCAGGAAAACTTCTTGGAGTCCTATATAAGGATTTAAATCTTTCTGAATAATCTATTAAATTTTTTTGCCTAATATAAAGGGGATCATCAATCCAAATACCAGAATCATCTTTTAACTTAGTGATTTCCTGTTTTTTACGACGAATATTAGCCCTCCTTTGAAAATATATAGAGTTCCAATCACCCCTAATAAGTCATTCCTTCCGAGCCAATTGACCCCAGTATTTTTGATTAAATAATAACATTTTTTCTCTCTGTTTAATAAGCCGAAGAAGCCAATTCTTCCGCTAAAGATTTGTTGGGTTGACTATCAATTTTTCTTCCACATAATTAATTTTATCTAGGTTACGCTGAACTTTATCTTGAAAATTACCAAAGGTCGATTTCGCCAATGACTTGATACTATTTTTAATAGCTTTCAACTTATGAATGAACTTAAACATCTTAGTACTTTTGACTGTGGTTTGCCAATTTTTAGAAATGATCTGGTCAACTGCTTGGTACTTAGTTCAAAAGGATTGAAATCGAAATGGATACAGCTTGTGCTAACTATTGTTCGCAACCATGCTAATAATAATAGGACAGTGATCCGAAAAGGTAAAGGAACGATGGGTGGTGCGTAAATATGGATATAAATTAATGCAGTTTTCGAATATCCATGGTCCATTAATACGTTTTTTCCAAGGAAAAGCCTTACCATTGATGACAATGGATTCCGCTCGAATTGTAGACAAAAAGGACGTAAACCATTCCGTCCTTCGTAATGACGGATGAGTACCCCCTCGCTTATCAGTTAATAATTCTAATTCATTAAAATCTCCTACTAAAATCCATGGTAAATCAATAACACTGTTCATTCGGACTAATTGTTCGCAAATATAATCTTTTTCACGAGCCTATGTAAGCCCATAAACTCCGGAAACGAGGATATTTTTAGAGTTTGCAGGGTCATGGACTAACATGTGAATAGCACGGTTCTCTTTCGCTAGGACTAACGCATGACAATTATTGTTATTCCAGAGAACCCAAATTCCTCCCGAGTGATTAATTGGGAGGACAAAATTAAAATGATCAAATCCCATTTTTTGAATAATAAGACAAGTGTTCTTCTCATTAGTCATAGTTTCTAGTAAGAAGAGAATATACGGATGGGTGGTACGTTTAAGGATTTTAACCTCCTCAAGGACTTGAGCTTTTTTTGCACCTTGAACATTCCAACTAATAATTTTCATAGAAATACTTAAATACACGCACTAATCCTAAACAACACCAGCTGCATACCATCCACCCCCTCTCAACTAAACACCCAACTACATGAAATAGCCAACCTAAAAAATACGTACATAGGAGGCTGTCCAGATATCCAGAAAAAAGGTAACAAAAAACTTTGTTCATACTTGTGAAGATACCATGAAATTGGAAGACAGATGTAATGCCACTGCGGAAAGAAACAAATTCAATTAAAAAGGGTTTATCTTTTGCCCCTAGTAAACATGCCCAATCATGCCCAAGAGACCACGCTACTTCTTGGAGGCGGCGCAGCATTTGTTCATATTTGGACACAACTAATTGCTCTCTGGTATGAGATCTACTCCATGATACAATGAAAGAATTCACTAACATACAATCTGTGATGCTAACATAAAAATGGAAACAAAAGGGAAGATGTACCCAGCACCAGTGGAGATCATACTCCCAGACCTTCAAAATAAACAAACTTTCATGCTTGTACAACACAACCCAGAGAAAATGAGCAGGCCGTGAAATGGCATTCTGAAAAAAAGCCTTGGAAATATTAGACACTGTCTCCATTTCACTCGCCATGCTTACCCCATATTGTGACTCATGGGAAAGCCAACCACACGGACACACACTAATAATAATACACCAATGAAGATCCTCTTGAGTAGGTGCAATGAGCAGACACATCCAGCTCTTCGACCAGGCCCCAGCTGCCATCAGTTTCATCCTTTGGTTCTTCATCGACAAAGGTCCGAGCTCAAACTGGCCCATCCAAGGCAAGTCAGCATAAATCACCATGGACCTGTCATATATACAAAGAAATAAACAGCTAGAATGTCTTTGGAAAACAAGAAGCGAGCAAGGACCCAACACAAGGGGAACAATTACTGATTTCCGTCTGCATGTCAAAATGGGCCATGTACTCATGCCTTTAAAGTTGCTAGGCCCCAGGGCCAGAACCCAGCAAGCATGTAGAAACAACTGTCCCCAATTACAAAGTAAACTTATGGGGGGAAAAAAAAACAAAACAAAAGGTATGCGAATAGGTCTTAGAACCAAAGCTACTGAGGCAGCTGCCATTAGCATCATGCATCTTTGAGTAAAAGAACAGGGGCGGCTTATTCAGAAGATGGAAAAAGCCAAGATCCAATGAGATCCTTCCTTTAAGCTTTCCCCAAAAAAGCCAAATCTCCTGTTCCTTATACCTAAAATCATAGCATACATGCCTCCAAATCTTTAACACATACCAACAAGCTATTGAGGCAATGCTAAAGGGTTGGCAACAAATTAAAAAACACGCAAAGAAAACGCAAACAGATTCTATCTCGTGATTTGGGAGAGGGACAGATTCTATCTCATTATCACTATTTTCAGAGATATGAAGTGCTAGAGGCTTAGTGGATGAATTGCTAGACATAAGTAAAAAATGGAGACTGAAATCAGCGAAGGCAAGATGAGGATGTAATCCTCGGCTACTCCCAGCACTTTCAATACACAGATGCCCAGAAAGGCAACACCCTTTACCAATGCACATGGATACAACCCCTTTGGTCCACAAGCAGAAGCAAGCATAACAAACACACGCAACCATTAGCAGTTCAATGATGAAATTAAACATCAAAAATCATGATAACTATAGATCTGTCAGCAAAACATATCACCATACACTGGTGACAAAGACAAATCATAACCCAAGAGAAAAAAGGATCAGAAGAACATGAGTTGTAATCATTCATCTCAATTTGAGATCTTTGAAGAAGTCTCCATTTAGACAACTCACTTGATAACTCACCATAATTATCTCTGCAAGTCACAAGCTGAGGATGAATCAGAGTAGGTGTCGAACAAATCAACAAGCTAGAACCTTTAATAATCGCTTCCATATGGAACGAGAAACTCTGGCTAGTGCGAAAGCTTCCCAATCTTCTACAACTAGGCAATCGAAACCCTCTAGGGTCAGGGCAGTAAAGGGAAAGGGGACTGGCACGGGGAGTGGATACGGTAAATAGGGAGTATTGAATCCTAAACCCACTGAAACCCGGGAAGAGAGAGATAGCATGAAGCTCCCTGGCTCTGGATCTATACCGTTGGCTATGACAGGCGATCTGAAAATGGGCACAACCAGAAACCCTTGAATGTGAGATGGGTTATGGGAAGGAGATGTCGAATTCATCATGATGGAAGTAAGGATGAGCGATCTGTGAGAGGTGATTCTGCAGAAGGGGTAATCAAGAGTAGATATGTGAACTAATTGAGATAAGGAAGGAAGATTTGCAGCGTGAAGAACAAGGAACAAGTCAGGGGGCTTCACCGGGGGGGGGGGGGGGTCAGCAGAGAGCATTTCTCTCTAGAAAAACTTTTCTCTCCCTAGAGGTTCCTGGTCCAGAATCATATGAGCTTGACGTGATTCGTCGCTCCCTTTTTCTTTTTTTTTTTTTGGTTGGTTGGCCAAAATTGAAATTGGAAATGAACTTCAAATCTAATTTTGGAATTGAGCATTGGAAATGAACAGACCTGACAAATGGGTTATTCGATTTGGATATAGGTCGGGTTAAGTTTGGAATGGGTCGTGTTTCAAGTTATGTGATATTTCGGGTTGGTTTGGCTTGTTTCAGTTGAACTTGGGTTCAGTTCGGGTTGATTTCGGGTCAATCGATTTTTGATCCAATATGTTTGTCATGCAAAAACAAACCACTTTGTAGAAAATTTCGAATTGCGTATAGTTCGGTTCGGGTCAATTCGAATTTCGGGTCCACTTTCGGGGGAGCATATTTCGGATGTCGCATCTGGTATGGATCCGGCTCGGATTTCAATCTTAGGTCAATTTTATCAGGTCTAAGAATGATGAGGGAATTGCACATGACACATTTCAAATTTAATCTTGATGGGGGAATTACACATGTGACTATGGATGCTAAAATTCAATAATCATATTTCCAAAAAAAAAAAATAAAAGAGTCCATGTATTATAACGGAAAAACAGTAAAAGTGCCTTACGAAGAAAAAAAAAAAAAGGAGTAATAGCGACAAAATGCTTTAGTATCTAATTGATGCTCTGAACAAAAATACTAAAAAAGAAAAGAATAAATAAAACTGATGCTTGCTGAAGTGAACCATGTCAGGCTTGAGCTTTGCCCAATCAGCACCGCAAATGAACATTACACTGGACCAGACCTCAAGGTTAAACTTATTTCGAACTTATGATGTAGTCGAATGGGCTCTTGTACAGCCATCAAGCCAGTAGGCCTAGGGTTCAATCTTTAGTTTCTACATCAAAACTTCATTGACAAAATATTTATATTATCAAGTTTAGCAAAAATCCTCAATCAGATATTAACTGTGGCCCTACTTTAGATAGTACATGAGTGGTTAAAGAAAATTTATTTGGTAAATTTCACTATTGAATTAGCTGATTAATGTAAATTAATATAAAAAATGTGAATAATTTACCAGAGAGAAACTTAGTAAATGCTAATTTAAATCAAAAGATAGAAACTCTATTTTCAAAGGACGAAAATCTTATTTTATTAGTTGTTCAAAAACATTACATGCGATAATGTTTTGACTTGGCCAAAAGGTTAATCAAACTATTGTTCCTATATACGGCTTATATGTATACATTTGGCCGGATGCAATTGTTCTCTTTTTTAAAAAGAATATCATCTTAAGCAAGCTTTACATTAGATGATCCGTTTAAAACGTGGTTGTCTAGTCGAGGAATTTCTTTCAACCAAATGCCTACAAAATATTAACTCATACATAAAAGATGTGTAGTTCCCAGTGATTTTTGATCGGCAACGACGTCTTCTGTGTAGTTGTCCCATACAAAACTTGATTGAGAGACGGAGGGTAATTTGGTTAGCTTAGATAGGCATTAGGTTTGGGGTGGTAATCTCAGTTAGAGATATATAGGGAGGAGTCTCAACTACAAATGGCCCAAAATTTTCTTACTAATCCCTCTCTGGCCTCTTCAACTTTTTCTGCTCAATTTCCAACTCATGAACCTCTAATATTTTGGTACATCTGTTCGACGTCGTGTCCTTTATCTATTGAAAACTATCATCATTTAACAATTAACATAGAACTGCTTAAAGAAAAATTTACTGAAGTAGCGTTAACTTAGTAGTGATCAATATTATGTTTTGTTTAAGTATTTCATCAAATTTTTGATAATTCTCACTATGCATGGCCTAGCGGTTTCTCTCGTGTCCTCTAGACTCTGACCCATCTTTATATTGCTATTCATGTTACCATAATATTTCATTACTTTACACTGTAATAAACGTGTTCTATCATTTCTCCGTAAGTCACACAAGAGTTCCTCTTTTAAAAATAAAAACTCAATTGTTTTATAAATATCCAACAACTAGAATATCATGGTTTACTAAATTGAGGCACCTTTTGAAATTGTCCGAAACTTTAATTGCTCCTTGTACCAACCAAGGTTGGTTTAAATAATCTGACTCATCAGCCTACCCTTGGATTTTTCCCTCCAACTAATAATGAGGTGGTCGTCGGCTAAGATACTTGACCAGCCAAAAGGGCTGTCCTTTCTTGTTTGTTAGTTCCCTCTTATTCCCCTTAACTAAAATCTTAGGTTTGAAAATTTCCTCGTTTGAACCTTACCCTTTAACGTTATGTCATTAGAAGATGCTGCTAAATGTAAACGAAAGGATCTTCGTGGATGGAAAAAAATTATAATTGAAGAGTTCTACCTCTTCACACACCGATAATAGCTTAACTCACTTAAACGGAGAATCAAATCAAAAAACTAAAAAAATGTCTTTGTAATTGAGCAACCTTCCAAGCGATCACCCCCAAAATTTTGCCCAAAACACAGATACAGGTGTGCCTGGACCAAAATCAACTATGCACCGCGTGACATTGGAACCGGGGACCACCCTGTACGATACGATGCACATGGAACTGAACCACAGCCAGATCCCTTTCTTCCCAGACCAAAAAAAGAAAAAAAGAAAAGAAAAAGAAGAGTAATGTTCTTTGGGCTTTTAATACGATAAGCAAATGGGCAAACTATTTAAATATCTGCCTGTTACGGAAGAACTCAAATATTTTGCAAAAAACGTATTTCATTGTAATTATCCCTTTCATAAAAGCTAAGGACAACAGGCTTAAGTAGCTCTATCAAAAATGAACCAACAAATCCAAAACCCCGCACGATACACTGCTACTGCTAGCAAATGTGAGTACATTTGACAATAAACCCCAAAAACAAGAGGAAAAAAGACATAACAGGGGCTCCTGAACAACATCCATGACAGCACAATGAATGCAACTCTTCAAAGCAATCTGAGAGTTCAATCTACATCCTATGGGTTTTCCTTTTCCAGTTTAACTTTAACATACGCCCGAAACAAGCAGCAAAGACAAAATCATCCTTACATAGCATATGTAAGAACTACTTAACCAAGGCATACATCTTCCAAGCCCCAAAAAGGATCCCCGGAAAACTTGGGAAAAAAAAAAAGTAATTCTATACATAAAATCCACCTACATAGTCAAATCGACAGACTGGCTTGAAATGAGAGATACAGTTGCCGGGGAATCATTTCATTTACAGGTCATCAACATAGAGTTGATGACATGCATCACCACGCGGATGCTTGACAATTCCGTTGGTGTAGTGGTTGGAAGGCTACGCTGATGGTTCAATATCTGGTAAACTTGTTCTAAAATTGGGCGAACATGCACAGCAATCATCGGGTCATGTGGTATTATGCAGGCTGCAACATCCGTCATCCAAGCCAGCTTCCTGCTCGTATCTTTGGTTATGTCACAAGCTAGCTGCTGCAAAAGAGAGAGTAATACACCTTGACTCAAAGGCAACGGAATTGTCGATAATATTCTCGGTAGATCAACCTGTGTTTGAAGAGCAAAAAGATCAGGAATCAATACTGAGTTCTACACCCTAATTTTGTGATGAAGTTATATTAGAAGGGACTACTGAAAAGAATCGAGAATGATGCGGAACATATGTTGCTAAAACATACTCACCAAAAATACGGACACAAGAATGGCATGGTGTCCGTTATAATCATAGTGGAATAATCAGAAGCTCAAGCTTCAGAATCAAAAGTATCTTATGAACATTAGTCTTAACCACATTATACAGCACAATATGAACACAAGTCATACAGGTATTATCCGAGTAATTGTACAATTTAAGGGTCATCTAGTAAGAGTGACAACATTTCCTAGCTCAACAATAGCTCCTCATGAATAATGACCATCTTTTTCTTTTTTGTTTTTTCTGAGGGGGGCGGGGGTCAAGGATTTCAAATCAGGTAGAAGCCACTCATGGCACACCAACCCAAGCAGCTATCCTTTTGGATAACAATATAACATAACAGTGAAGATCTTGCTCTGCTGGTTGGTACCCCACAAAAAAAATCACTTTTTAAGTTCCAAAAAAAATAATCATCCAGTCAGTATCTACACCACTCGCCCGGTACTTTAGAGGCAAACCAATAACTCCTCGTTGGTACAAGGCATACCTGTGAACATAGCCAAGAGACGATGGATACGTCACTTCTTTGAAGTGCAGCCGTAAATGCTTCCTCATACTTGTGTTCCGCTATTAATCTAGATAGCTCTTTGGTTGGGTCAAACGGCTGCTCAACCTATCATATACACATGATTCTCAACATCAAAATGACATTACAATAGAACCACAAGCACAGCCAACCATCACCGACATAATAACAGTAAATTGAAAATCATGGAGGGATAGATATACAGCTCTCCTGTAGGCCATTTTCACAAGTGACGAACAATAAATAAGACCATTGAGCCAACCTTTTCATGCAAAGCAGCCAAAGGCCCATTACCCAATTGGGTCACCAAAGGGTTTCCTGACTTTGAATTGGCTCCTACAGCTGCAAGAGCTAGCAACTTCCGCTGACCATCAGCCAGCTCTCCGCTTAAAGTCTGGGCAAGTGACGACGCTGAATTGAGGGCATCCTGCCATATTCAGCAGCAAGATAAAAGAGATTAATGGCAATTCAAAGCCCAGGAAAAGTTGAAATCATTAGCTTTACTCATGTGACTCCCCCCATCCCCAACCCCCCCCCCCCAAAAAAAAACCAAAACCCCCAAAAAAAAAAAAAAAGGAAAGGAACCCGCGGGGGGGGGGGGATCAATCTGCACGGATGTAGTGTATATCAAAACTGTAGGCATGAGAAACACGGGAATATGAAGACCATTAAGCAAATGCCAATTAATACAACTTAAACTGCTGACGCAAGGAAGTTCATGTGGTCACTGGGTCAATCAATTTTAGAAACTCTTTGGCTCTGCTTGCCAATGCAAGGTTCCACATATGTCAACATAACCAGACCCTCATGCAGGAACCATACTGGGCTTCGTGTTGTCCACCAGAACAATCAAATAATTAATGGGAACTACATTTTATATCTGTGTCGATACAGAGACATGCTTGCTACAAGCTATACTGCATCACATGGTTAGCAACATCATGGGTTGCCTACATGATGGATCACAAGATCAGCATGTTAAACTACTTCAGTCTAATCTAGGCTTGCAGATCTCACAGGATGCCTGCAATGGAATGAGTACTGTTCAAAAGTCCTCAGCCATGGTTCAACACTTGGTCCATTCCATCCGCCCAGATCAAGGGAAGGATGGGAAAGGGACTGGATAGTTACTACCCTGTCAAATGTAGGAGTAATGGGTCCTGAAACAGTTGTCCCAACTGTACAGTATACACAATACCAAGATTTACTAATATTGTTTCAACTTTGTCCATTTTTTCTTTAGATGAAGTGGTAAATTAAGGGGCCCAAGTTCAGATCACTGAATACCAACGACGGCCAGTGATCGCCATTAATACCCTGTCAGTGTCACGCCCTTCCCTTTTCCATGAATAAGCATTAACGTGACAGAACGTCCAGGAACCTAATCTAGTGGAGAATGTCAAGACCCTTGATGGAAGATGCACCTCCAATCTAACTGATCACCTCCTTTTTTAAAAAAAATTTTTTTGGTGGGGGAGGTGTGTGTGAGGCCGTATCTTAGCTCCTACCCCTTTCGTCCTTTCTCACATTTATAGAAGCATCCAAGATCTTGTTTGTGATGCAAAGCCCTTTTCTGGGGGGTTTTGGGTGAGGGAAGCTGCAACAACTATGAACTGTATCCTTTTTTTGGGGGGGGGGGGGGCATTCACTGTGCTATATTGCCCAAGTCCCCAACATACTGGGTCAACAAGGAGAATTAGCATTAAAAAGTTGATCTTAGCTCCTACCCCTTTCGTCCTTTCTCACATTTATAGAAGCATCCAAGATCTTGTTTGTGATGCAAAGCCCTTTTCTAGGGGGTTTTGGGTGAGGGAAGCTGCAACAACTATGAACTGTATCCTTTTTTGGGGGGGGGGGGGCATTCACTGTGCTATATTGCCCAAGTCCCCAACATACTGGGTCAACAAGGAGAATTAGCATTAAAAAGTTGTTCCTAATCATATTGTGAATCATTGAACAAGAGAATCACGATTAAATAAATTGGTTTCTAAGGCCATTTGAAACAAGGCAGTCATACGAACAATAAACCCATAGGGACTACTTATAACATTGAAAATAAGAATAAGAGACTAATTTCTTGCAAGTCATCAGAAAAGATACAATCTCAAACTAACCTCACCACACTCGCGATAATTCAGCAACAAGTGTATTTCTGCAAACGAATAATCCCGACATCATATGTATATATGACATATGCATGGATGGGTGGGACGGGTGTGTTCAGGAACATATCATTTATCAAAGGGACAGGGGAATAGGTGCAGATGTGGTAATCTAAGGGGTCAAATTTCAAGTCTCACACAGCCTATCCTTGTCATCACCCTCTCACCCCAACCCCCCTGCCTCATCCCTAGAAGCCAGCAACCGCAGACTGCATCCATCCCAAAAGTGGGCTCAACAGCCATCACAGCTGCTAGTGAGTCAGCCTGTGCCCCACAACATTCCCCACAAACATCTAAGCCCTCTCCTCTACATCCTTCTCTCCTGGCCAACCTACTCCTCAATCTCCTTGCCCTATAATGACGTCAACCTGCCTGTCCCTCCAACTGAAACATCAATGTGCTGTCCATTTCCAAAACCCCTGCCTCCCATCCATTATATTTCCATCTCTTTAGTCATCTTTCCTCTTTTTCATACTCTTCTCACTTCCATGGATTGTCTTCCCCTCTGTTTTCCCCTTCCTCAAGCTCTGGTGATTGGTATTATCGGTAATGTGACACTCAGCACAGGGAACTAATAGAAGTTGGTGGCATTTTCGCAGAACTAAAAATAATTTTATGATCTATCTGATTTCAGGAGTTTTGGACGAAGAACACCGCCAGTGTGGTCAATAGTGGTGGGCTGCAATCACCAATGACTGCCAGTGACATTCACCAGATGGCAGTAGGGTCATATCGGAAGGGGGGGGGGAGAGGAGTAAAACAGAGAAGCAGGGATTTAGCCCCTTCATTTCTAACCCTACTTCCCTTCTCTCATTTGATACACCCCCTTCATTTGAGACAATCTCTCTCTCTCTCTCTCTCTCTCTCTCTCTCTCTCTCTCTCTCACACAAAACACACGCACACACACACACACACACACTATAAGTACTCAAACATTAAAATGGATAACAATATCACATAGACCAAGTTGTAAACAAGGATTACAATGGGGGTTCTAGGGTGGAGTGGGGATGGGGCAGGGGGGGGGGAATCCGTCCAAGAGTGGGTAAGTCTTCTGCCTGTTCATCAAAAAGTTTGTTTCAATTCTTTTCTTTTTGGCCCACAGTTATTGGGCCAAAAAAAGAGTAAAATCAACAGCTGGAGTAAAATCAACAGTTGGATATAGGTATGTAATTCTAACTGTAACCCATTTCCGGCCCATCCCAGCCTCATCCTTTTTCCTGCTCGTATCTTCGAACAATCTCTGCTAGTCCTTCCCTTTCCCTTCTCTGTCTCCTCTTATTTCTTTACTCCACTCACAAGGTTAATCCACTTTTTCTTCTATATTTGAGCCCTACTGATATGGGAAACATCTCCCGTTGACTTCACCATGCTAAATTTTGCCCTTCTGCATATCAAAATGTTGCGGTTATGGCATGCTATATGATGTTCAAGCCACATCAGGTGTTGGGAACATGTTGGTGTTATGGGGGTCGTGATTAACTTGCCGGTGCTAGCTCCATCTCCATGCTCCAAATCCCCTATATTCTTAGAGGCAACACTACAATACTAAAATGCCAAGCTAGGGTTTGGGAGAATGCAGGGGAGGGGGAGGAGGGAAGGCAGACAAGGGTAAGGAAAGGGGGAAAACATCAAGGTTAACATGGCAAGAATTGGAGCTTTTACCATGGACAGGCAGGGAAAAAGGTAAAAGGAATGAGCCAAGAGAAGGAACGGGCAGAGAGCAAAGTAAGGGGCAGGCCGCCAAATCAACAGTTCACTACTACTGGAGAGTCCTCGGGTTAATTCAATAGCAATCAACAGGCAGGGTTGCCAGTCTTGGGCTGGAGGTGAGAAGTAGGGGTTATGTTGTACGTTTTAATAACCTAAAATCCAAGGGTCACTTTAGATACTCTCATCCCTCACCCTACTCCTACATTCCCTGTAATCATACATTAAGACAGCAGGGGTTTGCTACAGTTACAAACTAAAAACAGATTGTCAAGAATAACTGAGAAATAAATAATCCTAATCCAACATAGGCAGTGTGAAAACATACCCTCAAGGCAAGTGCAAGCTGAGAATGTGTTGATTCAATTTGGTGCTGTGCTGCTGCTGAATGTTCAATAATTCCCTTTTGGAATGCAGTATCCACTTGCTCAAACATTGCTTTGCAGGACATCTCAAAAGCAGGGATTATAGAAGCCTCTAAAGTAGCCTTTAGTCCATCCTGAGGGAAAATAGAGAAGATGGTAGTCAGAAGGTTGTACAAAAGATGGATCAATGGACTAAACTTTTTCTAGGAATGTGAGTATTCTTGTTTTCTTCATGGATGGATACAGTTTCCTTTGCAGATAGCCTTTTTACAGCCTAGTAACTAGTAATTATTGAGTTCTCCTGTGGATACCCTCTTTGCATCCTAGTTTTCATTCTTAATTTACACTCAATTATTTTTTCTTATCACCCCCCAGGGTTAGAAAAATAAATTAAAAAAATAACAGCCAAATTATACAACAATCATATCAAGAAGATTAACAATTATCTAAAGAAACACAAGATTTGAGGCTTATGGAAAAGAATTCATTTTCCTGATATTGGCACATACCTGAAGTGCTTGTTTACCAGACGTTTGGAACTGAGCTTGGATTTGCCTTGCAACTGTAGCTTCGAGCTTTGAAGTAATAGACTTCTCAAGTTGACCCACAGCCTTGTCACCAACTCCTCTCTAATTAACAGCCGATGATGTAGGATTAGCTGGGTAAAACTTTATGCAGAGACCTTCTCATGTCTACTCAGAATACAGACAAGCAAACACAATTGCCAAACCTGAAAGGAATCCGAAATAGCCGAGGCGATAGTTTTCTCAACAATTGGAGTCAATGAGCGAGCTACATTTGTGGCAACAGCAGCCAATTCTTTCTTGATCGTTTTCTCCAACATGCCAAGCAAATCCTTGTTAACAAAGTTATTTATCAAAGCGGTAATTTGTTGAATACGATCTCGCAATGACTTTTCATGTTTAGCATTTTCCTCCTGTATTCGAGCCCACAGAGCATCCGTATTGGCTTTGATAGCCTTCTCCATGCTCCGTCCTAAAGCAGCTTCTAATCTTCTGCCTTCTTTAGTAATTGGTACAGTAACCATCATGCTCATTTGCTTCTGCATTTCTTTCTGAGAAATCACCAGCTGCAGCAAAGTTCAGTGTAAGAAGATCATGGACTGGATATGGGACATAAGATAGGAATCTCAAGATAACACAAACTGGAAATGCTCATTAAGGAAACACAAAATGATCACCTGATTAATCACATCCTGCATAGCAAGAAGCTGTGGGAAAGCAGCTTCCACAGGTGGCACACTAGAACCAGTACCAGCCCCTTGCATCAGCTCTGCTGAATTTGAGATACTCCGAGAAGGAGATAAAGAACCAGATGCTTGAGAGTTCTTCCCTTTCTGTTTTTTCCCTTTGCCAGCTGGTGCTTGAGATTGTGCTGCTGCTGCTGACACAGCAAAGTCGGTGCCCTTCCCAGCCATGCTGCTGGCTTCATCTTCTTCCTCCCCAGGTGAATTTGACGGTTGTGCGAGAGCCTCCATTATGCTATTTCTAGCTTCTTCCATTACGGAACTTTCAGATGGCAATGCACAACACTCTCGACTCATATCAGCCCCAAGATCTGATGCCTGAGAGAAGAAGGATTTCTCTTTCCTGTCTCTCACAATTTGTTGATCTACCTGAGTGGTAGACTCATCATTATTAGCAAATCCTGCTTCACCCACAACTTTAACCTCTAGCTCAACATTTGCTGTATCATTAGTGACAACAACATCTTGAATCTTGGTTTCAATCTCACCCTTCTCTGCAGTACGAGTCACATCACCAGATGATGTAGCCATAATCTCGGAAGGCGTTATCAAATGAGTAGGATGCTTGAACATGACAGGTGGATTAACATCGGAAGTATTCCCTTGCAAAGTTCTGCTTTCGTCATTTGAAGACGGCAAAGCAGCTGAGCTTGCCTGTGCATTATCAATTTGCCTATCAACAGGATAATCTGTGACAGCTTGATCTCCACGATTATCACTAGCTTTTCTGGATAAATTTGGACTAAGAGGAAGAGGTGGAGATGCAGGAGAAATATCAGCATGACTTGATGCTGATAGCAATGAAGCAGAGGTTGCATCCACATTTGAGGTAGTGATTTCCTGTTTGATGGAAGCATCAGAGGAAGTGCTTACAGGACACTTAATCTCAGGTGAACCCTCAAGGGCTGTAATTTGATTGCTTGGTTTTTGTGCAGGAAAGGGGACCTCAACAGATTTTCTTCGTGATGGCTCTAACAAAGGAACAGGTTCAGCCGCATCATGAGAAATACTGGGCTCCGACTTTTCCACAGCCACAGTATCCATTGGTGGTGGCAAACACTGCGAGAGGTCCAAAGCATACTGTTGTATAGCCTGTGTCTGAACACAGTAAAGCTGGACTAGGTGTTCTCCATGAGGTAAGATATCACTTGTCCCAGTAAAACTCAATATAGGCATAGTAACAGTAAACTCTGCCAAGTAATCCATACGAGTAGCTGCTGGATTGGCACTATACTCTAAATGTATTGCATATATGGCGTTTTTCTTGGCATTTGCAAACAATAGAAGCCCAGCTTGAGATAATGTCACAACTTGATTAAAGAATGCTTCCTCATGTCGAGGCTCAGCTGAACTCTTCAACTCCAATGTCTGTATACATTGCCAGGATTCAGCATCACTAGGAAGCAGCCATCCTTCATCATCAGATGACGACCAAAGCTTTATCTCTCGATTAAGTGGTCCCTGTTTGAGAGGTATTCAATATGTACCAAAGGCTATCTCAAAGAAGAGCACACATATAACAAGTAGACATACAAGATCCTAAGATTCAGGGAATATTTACACAAAGCCCATTAAGGTCAACACCAATATATGAAAGATGATCAAAAAATCATTTATCTTGGGTAAATAGGCTAACTATGTATAAAAGGCTGGGCAGAACCAAGTGAACCCAACCAATTAACTCCAGAGTTCCTCTTAGACCCTGGGGTGGGGGGGAACATGAGATGTGCATGGTGGCCTCAGTCCTGAAGTTCAAAATTTGTTTCTAGCAAAACAACAGTTCGAAATGTATTCATTTATGGTCGTTGGCAAACAACCTGTCAGGCTGTTAAGGACAAGAATTGTATCTCTCTATTTCCCCCAAAGCCTGGCGTCAGCAGGCACAAAAAATTTTTCTCGTTTTCCCTCTTATAAGACCAGACAATCTCAGCAAAACTTGACCAAGAAAAGCAAGGGGAAAAGTACCATACCGCTGTGATAAGCATGATATGGTCCGGTCGATGAGGAGAAGTCAAAAACTTAGCTGCATCAACAGGCTGTCCATCATGGGGCCTCAGTACAAGAAGCGGAACTGCCTTCCTATCTTCCCAAATCTTAATCTGAACAATAACAACCACACTGTCAAATGATCCCTTTTCTACACATCAAAGGGAGACATAAGCACCCATACATGTGCTGCCCAGCGAAGACAAAATCAGCGGATGAAATGCACACAATTAACCATTAGAAGTACCAAAACATTAGGTCTTTCCAAAACTTCGAACTCCTTCAAGAGTCCAGGGCATTTGCACACAAAAAGAGCTCCAAGTCCCCTAGAGGGGTTAGCAAACAAAGCTAAATGCAAAGACTAGTGGCTCAACTCTCAAGCACCCGCAAAAGCTGGATTTAATAACAAGGAAAATACTTACAAAAGCCTGTAGACACTCAGATGAAAGTATTCCATAACAGTAATTCTAATTACTATACATTTTTGCCCTTCAAGCTCAAGACAATCCTTTTCTTCCTCATAAAACATACGACGACCATTAAGCAAAAGACCAGTCTCAAGATTACGTAAAATAATAAATTGTTACAGCACTTAACTGATGTGTGGCACAATGCCAATGTGCTTGAATGAACATGGTCAGTGGATGGCATAAGAATTATGTGACTACTTAAAACAAAAACGTAATCTGAAAGAACAAACTAAGTTGCCAGCAACTATGGAATATGCTCCAATGGGTGGATTTTTTATACAGAACCAACAATCCAACTAATCAACTGAAATAGAAGAAGAGTACTGACACGACCACAAGTTGCAACACAATATAACAAATGTCTGCAAGGCTATTGATCCAATAGTTCAATGAAATATTAATACAGATAAAGATGACTTCCACCATAACCAAACACAAAATAAACTAGATCCCAGCAACATGAATGTTGAAACTAATAAATAACTGGAAAAGCATAGTACACTGCGCAAATCTGAGATAAAAACTAGCATACATATAGTGGAGCAGATAGTAACACACCGTCCCATCTTTGGAGGCAGAAACTAGACGAGTGGTCATCCATTGGCACATTGATAAGTCAGTGACCTCTCCTTCGTGTTTGCCAACAAGTTGAATCCCATCGACCACCTTGTCCAAAGGGCACTCTAGAGGCTCCTCTGCCACAAATTCAACACCTCTGCCTACTTTTGTGGTGTCAATCCTAAGGACACTTTTGCCAATGGCTACAACCAGTATCTCCTACAGAGTGGAGTGTTAGCAGAATAGACCATCACCACTGTAGCATAAAATTACCAGGCAACTCTTGGTAATGAAATAAATGAAAGAATGACCAGGGGACACTGTAAAATGTATTGCAAGGTCGCTTACTTGTTTGTGGCAATGCCAACAGACCCGTGGATGAATAGATCCTTCTTCCCCACTGATATGAATAGCAAGCACCACTACTCCAGAGATTTGTGACTTATCTTCCTCACCTGGTCCTTCAGATATCTTCCATACATAAACTCGTCCATCTATGCTTGCACTGCATAAAGTGAGGTCAGTTAATTTAAACACAAAAATTGAACTGAACAAGGAATCATTATCAATCATCATAATACCTAGCCAAAAGATGAACATCTTCTGCAAAAAAGGCCATATCTGTTACCCTCTGCAGACAAAGGACAAATAGATAAACAAGAAAGCTCACCCAGATGATATATCACAAAGCCATAGATCTAGAACACAAATTACAAAAAATACGCAGACAACTAGCAAAAAGTTGAATTGCACTAAGTTGTCCCCAATTACGAAGACACAACTGACATGTAGCCAGGTAACATTCAATTACCCTTAACGGTTATGTTGCTTGGACTCGGTTAAGGCGTGTCAGACACGGGCGCATATCCGAGTGTCCAACTTGGCAGAAGCAATAATTGAGGATACGGGTATCTATGCCCAAAGATTGGACAACATGGGTACTCCATGAATACAGGCATGGGGCGACAACAACATTTCAAAATTTAGACATGTTATTAAACTAACATGAACATTTTCATCAAATTAAGTTTAATTTAATTTACTGTAAACATCCTTGAATTATTCCGTAAAGGGGAAAAGTTAAGTGTTGGATTACTATTAAAATTAGGAAATCAAGTTTAACAGGAAAACAAAATTAAGTAAGCACAGCTTTGAAAATAGGAAAGTTCATCAGTGAAATGCTTAAATCATGGATTACTAAAGTCAATTAATAAATTACCAAAACCACTATATATTTAGATTCTCTATCCTTCCTTGCTGTTTGGCAATCAAAAGGGCAAAAAAAAAGGGAACAAAAGGGGAACAAAAGAAGCCCACATCCGTGATGTGTTAATTAGCGGCGGAGGCGCCCAATGAGAAAAGGCAAATCCTAGCCTGCAAAACCCTAGCCTGCCCCGTGCGGGAGAGAGAGGGGGAAGCGACGTAGAGAAGAAGATCGACAAACGAAGCAGAAGGGCAAGAACATGTAATCGAAGCTTCTAGAAGTAAAGCAAGCTTCACATCAAGAAGCTTTCTCCATCATGTGTCCCCTCTTCTACGCTCCTTCCCCCCCCCCCCCATCAATTTCTTTTAAGCCCGACTACCTGATGTTGATAACTTACCACGTTTGAGTGCCAAACAATGTGTCCAACCCGAATTCGGTGTCCATACCCGTCAACACAAGTACGGCTGGTTGAAGATCCGAAACAAAGCCTTAGTTTAAAAAGGGGCCCCTGGCGCAAGGCGAGGAGCACTGCGCCTTGTAGTGGGTCAAGCAATTCCCATTCCAAAAGTATGAGGAGGAACGCACTTAGTTGCACTTCAGGCCGGGGGGGGGGGACTCAGGCGTGCACCTTTTGGGTCTTGAACAGAATCTCAATAAAATTCATGAAATTGAGCACAAGTACCTATGTACTACCATAAGAAAGCCTTGTTTCTGCATGAATCATGCACCAAATCTTTCCGTCCATTGATTAATTGGTGTAATTTTCAGATCTAGGGTTTTATTCGAAAACCCTACATATAAGAATTGGAGGGTAATAATGGAATAATATCTCCACCACCATCAAAGCTATAATACATAACCACGGTGGGCAAAGAATCCCCAATGCCATTTAAGTCATTCAGAATACAGACCAACACCATTGTACTCTTCAAGAATCCACTTGCATAACTTTTCTCAAGCTAAGTTGTGTATCAGTCTCATATCAACGGAAAGAGAAAAGAAAGGGAAATAAAGAATCGGGTAAGAACAAAAAGAAAGACAAAAAGGGTATCCCATCAGTCTCTTCTACAAGAACTTCGAATTATTCCTTTTGACATATGGTCGAAAGATCATCCAACTTATGAATCTTTGCTCCCATTACAATTGCTTAGATTTTTATACTTAACTACAAGCAAGCCGTAATGTCGTAGCAGGTTCTAGCTTCTCTCCTCTCTTCTTATCTTCACCACTTTAAAGTCCTGCTTTAAAAAGCTTTGCATGCTGCAAACAGCCTATAGGCGATTGTAAGCACTGAATGTTTTTTTCTTCACTGTCTGTTTGTAACAGTGTCTACAATACTAACAGTAAGAACTTTCATTTCATTGGAGTAATAGTGTTACTGAGTTGAACACATCAAGGATAAAAATAGAATTCGTTACATCAAAATGAATACAAAAACAACCAAAGGATTCTCACCCTGACTAGCCCAGAGATAAAAGTGCAATAATCACAATATTGCTCTCCCCATACGTATATGTAAAGCACACAAATAACACAGTGAAAAGTTTCACAGCTCAACCTCTTCATGCATTTGGAGAATAAAGCAGCACATAACTCCAAACCTTAAATAGCGCCAAACAACATTCAGCTCTCCAATAAGAATATATTTACAAGCATATGTCGTCCAGCATAGTTCACAAGACCACTTAAAGTTATTAAAAGAGCAAAACAAATAAGCTATAACGATACAGCAAGAAAACCATACAGGCCATTCCACAAATACATGAAGCTTAAAGGATTCTCAGAGGGATGGCAAACCTGAGTATGACCACGAAGCAGATACCTCGATGCAGTATTAATATTAAGGACTCGTATGGCGCCCAACTTAAGCCCATAGCATATGTACGTCTTGTTGACAGCAATTTGCTGGCCAAGAATGAGGCCAGGATCGGAAACATACTTTGTAATAGGAGTGACTTCCAACTGTGGCTGCTCTTCGCCTTGCAGCCTAGCATCAACATCATAGACCACTTGATCACCTACCAAATGCCGTCCCCTGGGGAGCTTACTGCTGGGCATACGCATTGGTGCCGGCTGAGAGATGGCAACATGGATATTGTGAAGTGGCTGCACAGACGGGGAGACAGGGACATTGGTGGGCATTGAATACTCGGACGAAGAAGGAGGCTGAACAGAGGGCAATGGAGGTGTAGGCTGATGGGAATAGTCAAAACTGGGAGCAGGGCTGCTGAGCAAGGCCATAAGTCTAGCACCAGGGCTCGGATTCTGAGGTGGGGCACTTGGGATAGGCTGCAAAGGGGGTGTAGGGAACGAGGCAGACCTCTGGGCGTGCAAGTTAGAAAGCTGATCTTGAGGGAAAGGGGGCATGTGGTAATAAGGAGGTGTTTGTGGGGGATAAGAGTATGGCCCAGTTGGTGGGGGGTAAGAAGCAGATGGGGATGGAGGTGCATAGTTAGCCCCCAAGTTGCTAGGGTTTTGGGAAGGGGTTGCTAAATTTGTTGTGGGTCTGAAGAATTTATTCATATCAAACGGCCCCCCACCCCCTGGTTGTTGCTGTGGTTGTTGTTGATTTGGATTCCCAGTTGAAGCCATCGCAACACAAAACCCCCAAGCAAGATTTCACAGCATCAAAAACAACAAAAATCCCCAGAAAAACAACACCCTAGGCCAATAAAACTATAAGAAAACAACAAATCAAAATGTCAGAAACAGATCTGAAATGGGTTAAGCATTGAAGAATGATAATCAATGAATACTCTACTAAATGAAATAAATGAAAAGAGTTACCGGACTCGCAGAAGATGGGGATCCGAAGATGACGGCGAGGGTGGAGAGAGAGGGAGAGAGAGAGAGGAGGACCTTCAACAAATGAAGTTAACGCAGTTGTTGAAGAGGATGGATTTGAGCGGCGAACAGCGGTTTGTATTTGATTTGAGAAGGGATTTTGGGAAAGACGATAAATCTGAATTGAAGATTGTTTCTGCAAAACGCCAAGGCTTGCGACCTTGCGTAATTGCAAGCAGTAAGCTGTACCACTGAGATTGGTGACGAAAATGTTTTGTTCTTTATTAAATTATTATTATTATTTAAATTATTATTATTATTTAATTTTTCATGAACATTTATTTGTTTTACTTAAATCCTATTAGACGTCATCTTATTTATATTTTTTTTTCCTTTCCTCAAAGTATTAAGCTTGTCAATTTAGGGGTGAGCAAAAAAATTTAATAGTCAATTTCGGACATAAAATTGGTTTGAACCCGACGGATATGGATTTAGATTCAGTTAAACCCATTTTGAGACTAGTTCCAAAATCAAATTCTAAAATTTTGGAACTTGAATCAGACCCAGTACCTATAATCCGTTCAAAATTTAAATAATTTTGATGACAAAATATAAAAAGATAAGCACTTATCCCTCAAGTGATGTATCTTCTGTACCTAAACCCAACCTCCAACTATTCTAGTTTATCCTTGTTGTCTTTTTTACTTTCAATTTATGTTCGACTTACTATTTATGCGTTTCGATCGCTGTGAATTTCTTCCTTCGGCTTTGGTACTTCTCCTTACGAGTTTTGTTGCTTATTAGGCATTTGCTTTTGTATTATTTTGACAGATTCTCTCTCTTTCTCGCTATATATTTCAAGCAAATTGAAATAATTTTTAGGTTTCTCGCTTAGTTTGTAATCTTAATTTATGGATTTGTGGTTAACATTATTTCTAATTCTCAATTTTATTTTAGAGTACATGAATCTTTCTTTACTATTTACTATGTATTTGATTAGTCTTATAAGTTGGTTTTAAGGAATTTTGGCTTCAGCTATGGATTTTCTAAGGGGAAAATATAAAATAAAAAAAATTAACTTAGGAACCAGGTACTGCAATCGGACCTGATCCCATCTGGGTCCAATACCAGGTCCAAACTTTTCAGACTCAATTAAATCGATTCCAGAGCCTGTTCCAAATTCTAGGAGCTGGTTCCAACCAATTCCGGTTCCTAAAAATTCAACTAAATATTTAGTCATGCTCACTCCTACTTGTGATCAAAATATATATATTTTGAGGTTTGAGATGTAGCTATGCTATTCTTTTTTTTAACCCCTATTTTTAACTATTATTCTTTATATCAATCGTGGGAATAATATAAGATGATGATATACATGAGGAAACAAAAATCAAGAACTAAACATTGCATGTAATATTATAGAAGTTTGACCATGTCAGCAGACTTTCTTATTCACGCTCTTGTTACATGTCAAGTAACAGTAATGAACTCAACAAGAAGTTAAATTTGTTATATGAGAGCAATTTAGGTAATCATTTACTTAAAAAATTACCTTAAGTTTGTACCTTACTATAGAATACAAGCATAATGAGTACTTAGTTAAGTTGTTATTGTCAATGTCCCTCTCTTCATCCTAGTTACCACCTCCCCTCCCCCTTCAAAACTCCCCCACTGCACTCGAATCAGCGTCAAATCTGGGTGATAATAGAAATAAGAGATTTTTGAAATTTAATAATCCTAACTTTTGAGAGTTTGCAAAACAATAATTAGAACTTAGAAAATTACTGCAGCAATTTGCACTTCTAAGTGGATTATTTCTAACATACTACCAATTAGCCCAACTTGTCTAAGAGTTGATATGGTGGTGGTGTGAGCAAATGTGATTGATACAACTTAGGAAAAAAAGGTTATGCTGACTTATTTTTTAACACATCAGGTATGTTGATCGATTCTGTTTGATTACATGTATCTTCCCTCACTTCCATTTCTCTCTCCTCCGCTTAACTAAAAATAAAACCCTAAGTGCCCACTAGAAGAACATAAGAAAGCCCACATTTTTCAACCCTGAAACTCTTAAGTGTTGCTCTGATTTTGATTCACAAACTTAAGTGTGAAAAAATTGAGTGAAGGGAGACAGAGGCCTATAGAGGAAGAGGTTGAGAAAGAAGAGTACAATATCTGGAAGGGCTGCCACTGTTGTAAGATCTTCAACTTTGGTAAGGCAACGAAATTTAGCTGGCAAAGTTTAAAAATAGCCATAGCGAAATACTTTCATGATGTTCCTACTATCAATCAAGCCTGCAAAAGAACCCCACATTGAGAGAAAATGTTTTACCGCTATGAATTTTGGAAGATAAGTAAATTTTGATGTTAAATCAAAATTAGAGTATAAAGACTTTGGCTTTAAATGGAAATTGCGATTTGAGGTATATTTCTCTTGTTAGGTGAATGAAGATTATGGATTTTTCAAATAGGAACAAGATGTAGAAATAAAAGTTATTGAGACGAACAAGATTTTCGAGGAGTTGGTTGGTGAGATAGACAGAATAGAGCTCGAAATGAAAAGCAACGAGGGTATTGAAGGGAGGTGGTAGCAAGGGTGGAACAGATGATGATGAAGGTAATGATATTATGAATGTGAATGAAGAGAATGTCAAATTGAGAAGCAGGATTAGAAAGGGGAATAAGAAGAGGAGAAGGTTTAAGGAAAAAATAAAGCGTATAAAAGAATGGCAGTTAAACTCAAGGCTTCAAGCAATGGTGGATGTGGAGAATTCTGGGTGTGTTTCTATTTATTTTTTTTTCTTTAGTGTTTTTTACTGTTGTAATGAAGGCAAATTAATAGTGTGGTAGGGATAAATGTAAAGGATTTTGTTAAATTTTAAGGCAACAAGGACACAAAAGGGGGGGTGAATTGTGTCTTTTACTTTTTTTCTTTCTGTTTTAGAATACTTGTTAGACCTGTTGGGAGAGGTGTTTGCAGTAAGGGAGAAACAAAACTTTGAATGCGGAAATAAAGGAGACACAAGATTTTACGTGGAAAACTACCTCTGGCCCAATAGAGGTATAAAAACCACGACCTATCTCAGTAGGATTTCAACAAATACTTTCACTAACACTAGCCAAGTTCGTTACACTATGTAACACATGTGACAATGTCACACACATAACTTAGTCTCCTCCAAGACTCTAATTACACACACATAACTATTCTCCACCTCAGAATAAGTCACACAACACGTCCAAAAATCTCCAAGACTTAGACACACTCTAGACTTAACTGATGATAGAAAAGAATAGAAGACCACCTTACTTTTATGCTTCTAACGAAGCTGAATGTAAAGTACACTTACAAATCCTATTATGCCAGAAAGAATGACTCAATTTAGCACACTCCTTAAAGGTTTTTCACTCAGAGAATAAGCTCACAAAAAACTTGATGTTTGCCTTGAAAAACCCGTTTCTGGAAGAGATGAGAAGTGAGTGCTTATATAGCCACAAAAAAGCAAGGATTTGATTTCCATAATAACTCTAAAAATACTCAATATCCTAAAAGGAATTAAATCCTTAAAGAAATTATCATTTTAGGAAATCATATCTTTTAAGGATAAGATAAAATCTTTTGAAAAAATCTGTTTAGGAGACCAAAATTATTTTGGAAAATACTCTTTCTAAAACACAATATTATCAGAAAATCGATCCTAAATACATTAGGCATTTTGGCAGTGGAAAAACTCTTGAAATCTTTGAAAATCGATTTTTGCACTCGCTGCCCTCAGAGCACTGCAGACCTGTTTGCTTAATTGTTTCTGAGCAGTGTTCTGAGTCAGCTTAAGTAATTCCTTCAAGGTGAGTGTTAAGTCAAGTTCTTCTTTGACATATTAACAAGAATCTAAACAAGTATAACCAGTAATTAGCCCTAAGATTCTAAAGACTCTTGTACTCTACTGATGATGTGTACATATATCCACTTTGATGATTGCAGCTTCTTTAACCTGTTCTTCAGGGTATTTGCAACTTCTGTCGCTTTCAACATACAATTTTATCACATAGCTTCAAACATGATATTTCGAACTGATCTCCAGGATGTTTGCAATCTGTCTTATCACATGATTCTAGCACTCAATTCAAGCCAAGCATAATTAGCACATTTGGGTTGTAATCATTAAAACCTTATATAAGATTGATTCAACAAATTTCCCATTTTTGATGATGACAAACCAAATGACCATCAAGGTGAAACACAACAAAGGATAAAAACATTAGTGCCAAACTTAGTTCAAAATATCTAGATTACATAGGAGAGATACAAAAGAATAGGAAGTCAACTTAAACCGGCTGATTTAATTGGAACATGATCATACTTGTCTTCCCCCTTTTGACATCATCGAAAAGGTCTAGGAGGCCACATGCATAAAGTCAGTGGGGATGCACTCACCACCCCAGGTAATGAGGGAAAATAATCCACGATACAGTCAAGTATATAGTACATAATGACATTGGCCATCCCAGTTACGCACAAACACACAACAGCAAAGGCAAGCAAGGGCATGGCATAACCAAACCAAACTAAAAACAGATGTAACCATTGTCAATCACATGTAGAATCAAGATTAACCAAACAAAAAGGCGAACAGTGTTGTTGGGAACAGGGCAAATAAAAACAGAGATGAATCAGGGAGAAGAGGAGGATGGAGCAAGTTTCGCCGTGAGGGCAGAGAGGGCATGAAGAATATCCTCATGGCGTTGCGCATTCAAGGCCTTTTCTTCAGTCAGTGCTTGCTTCACTTCGGCAATCTCCTTCTCTAGATGGACTGATCCTGGACGAGAGTCGCAACCATGGTAGTGCTGGACGATGTTGCCGTACTAGAAACAGGATGAGGATCAGGGTCAAAGAGTGTTTTGGGTCCTTATTCTAACACGATTCCATCACTCTTCTTAATCTGAAGCCCACACCCAAATAAAGTGTTGCTCCCTATTTCATCGGTTACCTGAAAGCCCATTCTCTTTTGTAAAGGGGTCCCCAGAGTCTCAAACATCGAAGTCAAAAGAAAATCATGGCCCAGATCATGGCTTCTGGAAGTGTTGGCAATTCATCCAATATGACTAATCGTGATAATAGGCAAATTAATTGGCTCTCCCCGATCGAGAAGGTCCGTAAGGTACATGTCCATAGAGTCTGCAAGATTGCGTCCCTGCCCCCGACAAATCACATTCTTAATGACAAATCAGAATAACAACCGATGTAAAAGCTGCATTTCCCCCTTTCTTACAGACCGGGGTGCACTTAGGTCAGGTTGTTGGGCTAGTTTTCTGTTGAGATCCAACAATTGGTCATTAATCAGCACAGTTTTATCCTCCCTTACATACACATCAAACCCTTTAGAGGGTACCCCAAGCCAAGTTCTCAGATTATCAGCATCAAAATAAAGTTCCCGACCGTGAACAAAGCTAGTCACTATCCCATTAGTGACCTCACAATTGACATAAAATTCTGCTAATTCAGGTACTGAGCAGCCCCTCTTAGTATTGGTAAATGTATCCAACCAACCCTATGCTCGCAATTTGTCCAAGAACACCTCTAAGCCCTGGTCTTGGAAGTATAAACCTTTCACAATCTTCCCTTGCACCACGGCTTTCTACAGAAAATGGCTATACCTTTCCCCTGGGTCATTGACTTTCTTGATTTCTTTTTTGAGGGTTCCTCACTTCTCTCACCCAGGTCAGACCCCTGTTCTGGAGAACCCTATTTCGGGGCACGTTTGTTCGAGGGCACAGACGGGGAAGGCGTTTGGGAGGCTGTTTGCATAGGTGATTTGGACATTATTTGGGAAGTGGATTTAGGCTTCTTTGAAGGTCTAGCAACCTTGTCCTCGGGTAGGTCTAGTGGAATGGCAGGACCCACACACCGAGTACGAGGCCGCCGCAGGGTAAGGGTGAGAGGCACATTGGGTTGGTGGTGGTTTTGACTCGGCGAATGGGTGGTTTGGGCACTGTTTAAGGAGTTGTTTTTGGGGTTGGTTTCACGGTTTGTTTGAACCGAATAAGAGGCTCATCCTCTTCAATATCACACACACGATCATCATTCAAGTTTGGCTCTTCAACCCAATCCTCCAGAATTACAAATTCTTCACTGTCTTCAGGGAATTTCGACTCAGTCATATGTGGTTCATACAACACCAAATCCCATCCCAAAACCGACTTAACAGGGGTATGGCCTCAAGTTCAATTCGTATGGACCTTAAATCAACACTTTTTAGAAATTGAAAGATGAAAGGAGAAAGACCATACATGGGTGCCGGAGTAGCTGCCGCCGGCGATAATGATGACTCCGTAATTAGATCAAGCGGCATCCCTTCTGATTGTCTTGATTGCACGACTCGAAGTGAGTGGGGTGTCGTGATTTGCGACGAGAGGACTCATCATTGCCCGAAATTTGAGGAAGGAAGGAGTTGAGGTTTTGAGGGTTTTAGGAAGAGGAGGGAGAACGGGGTGCTTGAGGAGATGAGGGAAGGTGGTTGGGGAATTGGAAAGTGGGTTGAAAAGAGTGGACCACAAATCTCAAAAAACAAAAAATCCTCCCCTTTTTTTTCGGCCACCGGTTTTAGAGAGAGAGAAGGAATTTGCATGCCAAGAAATCATTACACCTTGGGAAAAGCTGCAGCAGGAGGTGTAATAAAAGATCAATCCCATTCCCAATACACGTAAGGATATGGTATCTTGATAGCATATGATACAACCAGTGGTCCGACCTATTCTTAGTGCCTGTTTTTGACTGTTATATATTAGATATTAAAGGAGAATAAGGGCAGTATCATTAGACCTCAACGACTGTCAGCCATATCAAATTCCACACATATGTAATTAACTGCACAACAAGTTGAATGCATCCATTAAATTAATTTATTTGGCCTAAAACCTTACTAGTCAATCATTAGGGGTTGATGAAGTTCATTCAAGTTCTTTTAATCAAACTCAATTTAAGCCTATTCCTTTCAAATTGATCTCTACTTAGTGCCTTGGCAAAAATACCAGCAATTTGTTTATTAGTGGTACAAAAATTCATTAAAATCAAGCCCTTTTCAACATTGTCTCTTAAGAAGTGATGGCGAACATCAATATGCTTAGTCCTTTTATGTTGACATGGATTTTTGGCAATGTTAATTGCACTTGTATTATCACAAAATATGGGAATGCATCCCGTGTCAACAACAAAAACCTTGAGTTGTTGTCGTATCCACAACAATTGAGCACAACAAGAAGCAGCCGCTACATACTCAGCTTCTACTGTGGACATGGCAACTGAGTGCTATTTCTTTGTAGACCAAGAGACTAAACAGGGCTCAAGAAAAGTAGCCATACCTAAGGTGCTTTTTCTGTCAACTAGAAATCCAGCATAGTTAGCATTAGCATACCCAATGAGGTCAAAGTTGCATCCACGTGGATACCATAGTGCCAGATCAGAGGTGTTTTTCAAATATCTAAAAATTCTTTTTACAGCTTTCAAGTGTGTTTCTTTTGGATTTGACTGAAAACGGGCACACAGGCCAATACTGAAAACAATGTCAGGTCTACTAGCGGTTAGGTATAGGAGTGACCCTATCATACCCCTATATGATTTTTCATTAACTAAAGGACTTCCATTATCCACCACCAATCTGGTGGAAGGAGAGATAGGAGTATCCATGGGCTTAGCCGATTCCATCCCAAACTGCTTAAGTAGTTCCTTGACATATATTTGTTGATGGATCATAGTTTCATTTGAGATTTGTTTAATTTACAAGTCTAAGAAAAAATTAAGCTCGGCCATCATGCTCATCTCAAACTCACTTCTCATCAATTTTGAAAATTCATCACATAAATCATTGTTGGTTGCATCAAATATAATATCATCGACATATACTTGGACAATCAACACATATTCCCCCTTAGATTTGAGAAACAAAGTACTATCTATCTTGCCTCTTTGAAAATTATTCTCAATTAAGAAACTTGACAATCATTCATACCAAACTCTAGGAGCTTGTTTTAGACCATAAAGTGCTTTGTCAAGTTTGAAAACATGGTTAAGAAAATAAGGACTTTCAAAACCAAGGGGTTGTTTTACATATACCTCTTCTTTAAGATATCCGTTGGGGAAGGCACTCTTGACATCCATTCGGTACAACTTGATCTCCATGTGGGCTGCAAAGGCTATCAAGATTCGAATAGCCTCTAACCTTACGACAGGTGCAAACGTTTCTTCTTAGTCAATCCCTTCTTCTTGATTGTAACCTTGGACCACCAGCCTGACCTTGTTCCTAGTGACTGTTCCCAACTCCTCCGACTTGTTTTTGAACACCCACTTGATTCTAATAATTGTTCTGTCCTCAAGCTGTGGTTCAAGATGCCAGACCTTATTCCTTTCAAACTGATGAAGCTCTTCTTACATGGCTATAATCCAGTCAGAATCTGCAAGAGCTTCATGAACATTTTTAGGCTTGATGTGAGATAAAAAAGGCATAGAAAGCACAAAAATTTCTGAGCTTAGATCTGGTCTGCACCCCTGTATTAATATTAGAAATAATTTGGTCAAGGGGGTACGAGCTTTGGTGTTTCCAGGGTCGTGAAGTGAAAAGATCCATAGATCCGCTTTTCACTTTCCCCTGGCTATTTGCAGGAACAGGTGTGGAATCAGATCGGAAGCCTGTTCCCAGATCAGTCAGAGAAGTCTGGGATTGAGTGTGTTGGTTTCGGTCCATATCAGCGTCAGCCAGGCTTCCCCCTGATTGGTTTACTTCCTGCCCACTTTCCTTACCATTAACTTCAGTAAGTGGTTCATTTTCAAGGATCTTACCGTTATCTTTTCTTGCAAGTCCAAGATCAAAATCTTCATCTCATACATCATTCTCAATCAAGGAGTTAGTTTCATCAAATAATACATGCACACTCTTCTCAATACATATAGTCCTTTTGTTGAATACTTTGTAAGCTTTACTATGTGAAGAGTATCCTAAGAAAATTACCTCATCACTCCTAGGGTCAAACTTTCCCAAGGGCTCCTTCCCATTATTGTGTACATAACATTTGCAACCAAAGACTCTTAGGTGCATAATATTGGGTTTTCGCCCCTTGAAAAGTTCATAAGGAGCCTTATTGTGAATGGGTCTGATCATGCATCTATTAATAATGTAACAAGCTATGTTCAATGCTTCTGCCCAAAAATTTCTAGGAAAAACACTAGCAGCAAGCATGGTTCTAGTCATGTCTTCTAGAGTTCGATTTTTCCACTCTACCACCTCGTTCTGTTGGGGTGTTCTTGGGGCTAAAAAATTGTGATCAATGCCATGTTCATTACAATAATCAATAAAACTTGAATTTTCAAATTCCTTTCCATGATCAGATCTAAGACTTATCAATGAGTGTCTTATTCTCTTTTCAGTTTTCTTAAGAAATATAACGAATGCTTCAAAAGATTCATCTTTAGATGCTAGGAATAAAGTCCAAGTGAAACGAGAGTAATCATCTACTATAACAAACACATACCTCTTGTCGCCCTGCTTGTGATCCTGATGGGATCACACAAATCAACATGTAATAGCTCAAGGGGTCAAGAATTACTAACATACTTCTTTGACTTGAATGCAATTCTAGTTTGTTTTCCCTTAGCACAAGCATCGCATACCTTGTCATCATTGTATTTGATAGAAGGTAAGCCAACAACTAGATCTTTAGGCACAAGTTTATTTAGCAAGGAAAGACTAGCATGACCTAGCCTCTTGTGCCAAATCATAATATCATCATCAAGAACACTCAAGAAAGTCAAATGATTTTGGGGAAGTTTAAGAACACATGTTTTATAAACATTGTTGTGGCGCTTCCCCCTCAGCACAACCTCTCTAGATTTGATATTGGTAATCAAACATTGATTTGAAGTAAACCCAACATGATTACCTTTATCACATAATTGGAACACACTTAGCAAATTATGTTGTAACCCATCAACTAAGTACACATTATCAATTGAGTGAGAGAATGATTTACCTATCTTACCTACACCAACAATTGTCCCAGATTTGTCGTTTTCAAATACCACTCTCCCCTCATCAAAGGCTATAAGTGAGAGGAAACTTGATTTATCTCCAGTCATATGCCTCGAGCAACCACTATCCAAATACCACAATTGGTTGCCTCCTCTCACTTTAACCTGCAAAACAATTAGTTGTTTGTCTTGGGAACCCAGATCCACTTGGGTCTCATTCTTTTCTTTGTCATAGAATTTAACTCATCTTTTCTAATTCATATTTGTTTAACACACAATGAGTTTCTTTCCATGACCCTTTTTCTCAAGGAGCAAGCATATCGATAATGACCAATTTTTCCATAATGATAACAAATTATATTTTCTGGCAAACTAATATACTTCTTGTCTACTGGCTTAGTAACATGTCTATTCACAAAACCTAACCCTTTTTTGTTTTGGTTATGATGAGTATTAAGCCAGTTCAGAGCTTCTGAGGAACTGTTCTAACTCCTGTTTTCAAGGAAGTCAGTTTCAGCTCTCTGAACCTGCTCTCAAAGCTGTTTGTTGTCATTCATCTGGGATTCTAGATTATGCTTTAGCTTTGAAGACTCACTTTCCAGCTCTCTGATTTTAGTGTTGAGTTCTTCCTTTTTCTTATCACTCAGGTCCTTAAGGATGTCTAATTCTTTACTTAGAGCAAGAGTCTTTTCATTAATTTCAAGCTTCTCATACATGAAAGCCTCATTCATATGTTCAAGTTCTTGCCTTTTTCTTTCTAGTCTCTTAACATCCTTTTTCTAAGTCTGAGCAGGTACCTTTAAGCATGCAATTTTCAGAAGTTAGAGCTTCACATTCCTCCATCAATGAAAAAATTAATTTTTCAAGTTTTTTCTTGCTAAGATTACGTACCTCTTTTTGAGACTTTCACCATCAGAGTCTGAGCCAGATTCACTTCGAGCCATGAGAGCCATTGCTTTTTCTTCATACTGAGAGTCTTCTTCTTCTTCTGAGGTGTCTCCCCAAGCTGCCATCATTGCTTTGGTAAACCGTTTTTCAGCATTAGTCAACTGAGTTTTTCTGCCTCTAGTTCGGACATGTTCTAACCCCTGTTCTTCTTTCAACAAGGGGCAATTCTTCACTATATGATCTTGCCTTCCGCACTTGAAACATCCTGAGAACTGATCTCAGTCACTGTTTTTAGCCTTGTTGGTGTTGCCCTTTTTGTATACGCTTTCGGTCTTCTTGAAAAATTTCTTGAATTTTCGTGCAATCATAGCCATTCCTTCTTCATCAAAATCTGAGCTATCACTTTCCCTTGCCTTTAGTGCAAGCCCACGATCTTTCTTTGCTTCCCCCTTCATCTGAGAGTTTCTCCTTAGTTCATATGTTTCTAAGTTCCCAATAAGCTCATCCAAGGAAATCTCATTCATTTTTTTGCTTTTTGGATTGCAGTGACCTTTGATTCCCATGAATGAGGTAAAATTCATAGGATCTTCGTAACTAATTTTTCAATGGTAAAGGATTTTCCCAACGATTTTAACTCATTAGTAATATGGATGAATTGAGTATACATGTCCATGATTGTTTCTTTATCACTCATCTCGAATAGCTCATATTTCTTCACCAGCAGCTTGATCCTGGATTGCTTGACTTGATTGGTTCCTTCGTGAACTACTTGAAGGGCATTCCATATCACTTTTGTGGATTCACACTCTGATATGTGAGTGTACTCATCAGGTCCGAGTCCAAAATATAGCAGCTTCTTGGCTTTGGCGTTTTTCTCCATCTTTCTAAAATCATCTGAGTCAAATTTCTTCGGTTCTTTAGGAACAGTCTTCCCATCAGTTGTGACTTTCACTGGAATGAAAGGACCATTCACAATGAGCATCTACAACCCATAATCCTCAGCTTAGATATAGTTCTCCATTCGATTTTTCCACCAACTGCAGTGTTGTCCATTGAAGTATAGAGGTCTGGTCACAGATTGACCTTCCAAGATTTCTTGTGGTGCACTCATTCTTACAGGATCTCTCTAGGTGTTAGTCTAATTTATAAGAACCTGCTCTGATACCAATTGTTAAATTTTAAGGCACATAAGGACATAAAAGGGGGGTGAATTATGTCTTTCACTTTTTTTCTTTCTGTTTTAGAACACTCGTTAGACCTGTTGGGAGAGGTGTTTATAGTAAGGCAGAAACAAAACTTTGAATGCGGAAATAAAGGAGACACAAGATTTTACGTGGAAAACCACCTCTGGCCCAATAGAGGTGTAAAAACCATGACCTACCTCAGTAGGATTTCAACAAACACTTTCACTAACGCGGGCCAAGTTCGTTATACTATGTAACACATGTGACAACGTCATACATGTAACTTAGTCTCCACCAAGACTCTAGTTACACACACATAACTATTCTCTACCTAAGAATGAGTCACACAACATGTCCAAAAATCTCCAAGACTTGGACACACTCTAGACTTAACTGATGATAGAAAAGAATAGAAGACCACCTTACTTTTATGCTTCTAACCAAGCTGAATGTAAGGTACACTTACTACCCTATTATGCCAGAAAGAATAACTCAATTTAGCACACTCCTTAAAGGTTTTTCACTCAGAGAATAAGCTCACAAAAAACTCGATGTTTGCCTTGAAAAACCTGTTTCTGGAAGAGATGAGAAGTGAATGCTTATATACCCACAAAAAAGTAAGGATTTGATTTTCATAATAACTCTGAAAATACTCAGTATCCTAAAAGGAATTAAATCCTTAAAGAAATTATCATTTTAGAAAATCATATCTTTTAAGGATAAGATAAAATCTTTTGAAAAAATCTTTTTGGAAGACCAATATTATTTAGGAAAATACTCGTTCTAAAACACAATATTATCAGAAAATCGATCATAAATGCATTAGGAATTTTGGCAGTAGGAAAACTCTTGAAATCTTTGAAAACCAATTTTTGCACTCGCTGCCCTCAGAGCACTGCAGACCTGTTTGCTCAATTATTCTGAGTCAGCTTAAATAATTCCTTCAAGGTGAGTGTTAAGTCAAGTTCTTCTTTGGCATATTAACAAGAATGTAAACAAGTATAACCAGTAATTAGCCCTAAGATTCTAAAAACTCTTGTACTCTGCTGATGATGTGCACATATATCCACTTTGATGATTGCAGCTTCTTCAACCTGTTCTTCAGGGTGTTTGCAACTTCTATCGCTTTCAACATATAATTTTATCACATAGCTTCAAACATGATATTTCGAACTGATCTCCAGGATATTTGCAATCTGTCTTATCACATGATTCTAGCACTCAACTTTAGCCAAGTATAATTAGCACATTTGGATTGTAATCATCAAAACCTTGTATAAGATTGATTCAATAGATTTAATTGTTTGTAGCTTTTTCATTGGGGTAGGGTTGATATGTCAATATATGAATGAAATTGAATTTTAAAGATGAGAAATATAGTGCTAGTTTCTTATTTAATTGTATTAGTTTGATAAATAGAACACATGTGATAAAGCACCAATAAGTGTTGATAGGAGTCAACTGTAGTTTGCATTGCATAACAGCAAGCAATGTTTTACAGGTTGTGCAATACACCAAGTAATGTTTGTATTTGTTGTGGTGAAGTTGATACTTCAATGACAAATACATGATATAATCCATAGAAACATGAGCTACAAGTATTTGCTAAGGCCAAAAAAAAAAAAAAAAAGCTAGCCAGTGATGTTCAACCTTGGTAGAATAGCACATTATATTTGATGCCCTAATTCTCATACATACAAATAACCCCCTTTCAAAAAGAACAAGACATTAATCATAAATCCTTAGCTGGTCATATGTATAAAGACTGCACACATGAAGGGGTCTTTACTGTAGGGGCATGCCAAAAGGCTGGTAGTTGCAACTAGCTACTAAGGTTTAAGTGAACATGAGTGGCTACTCTTGATATGTCAGGGAGTGTGGTACAGAAGATGATGGAATCCCCTAGGGCATAATAGGAAGAACAAATACAGTAAGTTCCTTTATTTTAGGAGAAAAAGTTATTTTTTAAAAAAATATCACTAAAAACTAAAAAAGCTACCTTGCTAGTTTCTCCTTGTAATACCTTATCTACCCTTGTTGACTGCTCTTCCCCTACCTCTCTTAGATTTGAACCTCCACCCCTAGTCTTATTTAAAGGCTCAACCGGATGCTTTTTTGGTCTCCCTCTAGGTATTTTCTCTTGTTGTGCTGGTTGCGGTTGTGGGTTATTACCTGAATCATATTTGTTAGTGCAACCCTTCCTATCATGTCCAACTTGATGGCATATGATTTAGATCAGTTGCCTTCTGCCCTAATTAATTTGCTTGGCTTCTTTGGATCTTCAAGGGGATCCTTTATTCTATTTTTATTAGGTCTGTTATGCCTAAAAGTGGTTCAAGGCCTTTCTCCAACACAAGGAGTAATTGAACCTTCATATGTTTCTCTGCCTTTTAAAGTAACCATGTACAAGATATTCAGCATCTTGCTTGAGCCATGTTGCACAAGCAAAGACACAACAACAAGATAAACCTGTTAGATCCCATTTTCTATATAATGTAGGTCCTGGTGTTAAGGTCCACATGAAGATTATCAAGCCCGTGTTTAACATTGAACACTTTGTTACTTGATAGCATGTGAAAACTATTTCTTACTTCTTCTTATTTTTTCTCTAATTTGCTTATAATTCTAAGGCAAATGTCATCTTTTGAGCATTGCATCATTACTTTCTTCGCCATAATCCTCTCCATAAGTGTCATTCTTATGTCTTCCAACATATCAAACAAATGCTTGCATCTTGTTTAGGCATTGTGTGCATTGAAAGTAGAGTTGGGAAAGCCTAACCCGATGCGATAATATGATACGAGCCCGACCCAAAGTTACTGAGATAAACACGAACCCAACCTGAGCTGAACCAAACTGATTTCGATACGAAGTCGACATGATTTGATCGTTTGCTATGAAAACATGTTATTTTTTAATTTTAGGAAAATCTAAGGTATTTTCAAGACTGAAATGAAATTAACCCGTTTATTAAATAGGTCAACCCAACCTGTAATGACCCAGTAATTAATCACGCTTAAATTAATTTCAAATCTGATATTACGCAGATAATTATAGTTATTCAGAGCAGTGAGCCGCACAAATTTTTTATTGTTGTTGTTGTTGTTGTTGTTGTTATTATTATTACTCAGAATGCCCCAACTGTTATTAATATGTGCTAATACAGAATTTTTCGTAAAGTTGTAAAATGATAAATAATATTGCGGAGATATAAGGTTAATGAAGTAAAATATGAACCGAACGAGATCAAGAAAATTACCAAATTATTTTTTTTCTTAATAATTAAGGAAAGGGGGCGAATGGGAATTAGGCATGTGGGTTTTGTGATAAGATTAACATTTAATAGGGGCTTTGACTAATTTACAAGAAAAGGTTTGGAAATAGCAATCAAACAAAACAAAAAAAAAGAAGAAGGGGAGTCTGATTGCTGCAACCAGCCCACGACCCCCCTTCTCTATCCTCTGCCTGTCATCTCTGTGAACTTTCCGTCCACAACCCGACCCCGGCCATCGACCGCCGTTTGCCCAGTATCGTCGCCGTACAATCCCGCCGGCCATGCCTCCCTCCCTCTCGCCCACTCGCTCCCTTTCTCTTCTCTCTATTCTGGGCTGGCCTGCCTAACCGGGACAAGGCCTTGATCTACTCGGAACTCGATGCCACCACTGAGATCCACCACCGTCTCCCACCTCTGTCGTTTCAGCCAACAACCAATTCTCACCCTCACTCAAATTTGCATCCAAGGTAACTTCATTTTACCTTTCTTCTATTTAAATTCTAAGTTTAAAGATGTTGTGGTTATAGAGTTTGGTGATTGATGACCTAATTGTGCAAATGAATTGAATGAGTTGGTTGACTCTTGAATGATGTGGGAATGGATTTGGTGAAGTATATGAGTAGGTTTTGTGAAATTTACTTGATTTAGTTCATGCCAAGTTATTTAGACAAGATTATAGACGGGTTGTTTGAATGATGTTAGAGTTAGATTATTTGAATGAAGTTGGATTTAAGTTGTTTGAGTGATGTCGGAGGCTATGGAAATGAAGTTAGTATTAGTTAGTGGATTGAACTAATCAAAGAGGTACGATAAAGCTTGGATAAAATGGATTGGAAGTAGGTGAGAAAGTGATGCTTGATTGAAGAATTGAGTAAATTATGAAATTATGGGATTAATTTGAGAAGATTATAAGTATAAAGAGCAAGGGGATGGAACTAGAGAGCTTGTTACCCCAAATTAGTTAGAATATATGCCTAGGAATAATTTGATTTGGTTAAGTGAATAAATGTGTAGTAAGGGAATATTTTTTTTAGAAGTCATATAAACCGAAATTCACATGAGGTTAGTCGAATTAATCAAGTGTCTAAGGTTGGTGAGTCAATGCTCGAACTATGTTGGAGTTGACAAGAACGAGACCAAAGTTTATAAAGAGAATATTGAGGGTATTCTTGTAAGTAAACAAAAAGGAAAAATCCCACAAGGCATTTCTAAGCCAGAGCTTGAAATGTTAGCCAATTCTTGTTAGTTGTGATAACTAAAAGTATATCAATACCATGGAATGAAGACTTATCTAAGTAAGTGACTCTGGACACAGGAATTGAGTCGAATCGTATAAAAAAAAAGAAAGAAAAGGAGAAATTAATTCTTTTTCAGGTACGTTATTGCTTGTACCCTTCAAAGGCGTTTAAGTTTACATTTATTAATGTTAGCAAATTTTTATTTGGCCATTGGAACCTTTAGGACCATTTCAATGTTCATTGTTTGATAAGCCATGTTCAGTGTTCATAAGTACCTGCTAGCAAAATTCATTATGGGCCCTTCTCGTTAAACGGGAATTCATAGCTCATTGTGATTACCATGGTTGTTATTCATAGACATAGGAATTAGTTATTAACTATTTATTTAGTACAATGCTTCTCAAAGGACATTTGCAAACACTGCTTTGACATTGCGCCCGCTCACTGACTCATGTGAAAGTCCATTTAACTATACAAGGATAACGTATTGAGTAATCGCTCATCTTCTATGGTTTTGTATTTTCAAACTATTTTAGAGAAGGAGAAACAATCGGAGAGCAAGCGGGAACCCAAGGAAGCTAAGGGCCCAGGAGACGTGGGCCAGGGCAGCTGATGCTAGTTCTCTAATCTGCTTAGTTTTGCGGATGTAGTTTTTCTTTTAAGTTGCCAATAAATGTTGCACAGATTGTAAATTCATTTTAAACTAAGTTTTATCATATGACTTAGCTTGGAAAATCTTGGAGACGAGTTAAACTCGAGTTGTTTGTATAATAGACCCTGGGATTACTATTCAACTGCTTATGGTTCTCATATATAGCCTTGTCCCTATAGGTCCGGGGTAACGCCCTACTTGCATAACGCTTTCTGCTAGCCCTAATATTCATTAAAGCAGGTAATTAAAAGTTAATCAGGCTGGGGTGTTGCACAACCCTACCCATTTCCTAACTCTAATTGAAATTTGTTGAACTAACTGTATAAAGTTTTGATGATAACAAATCCAAGTGTAGCATACTTGCTTGAGTAATGTTGTTCCAAACAAGCTTTCCAAACAGGTCCTACATAGTTGTTTGTATCGATCCTACTTACCTATTCTGTTTACTAAATGTTGAGAACAAGTTTTAAAGAACAGGTTCCAAGCTTCAGTGACACAAAGATCAGCACACAACAAATCTCGACAACAGCTGACTAAGTCTTAAAGACTAAGTTCCTACATTCAGCGATACAAGATCACCCGAGTAATCAAGGTGACCAAGGTGTTTGGAGTTGCACATCCATTCTTGACAATATGACTGATTCTTACAACAAGAAGTCTTGGTTTGGTTTAGTTTTTATTTTTTGACTCTTGTTAATATGCCAATCTTAAAAGTCTCAATTTAACACTTCTTAAAACGGTTTTCGACATTTGCTTCAGAACACCATTTCCAAACAACCCTGCAAACAGAGTGCCTAGGGTGTTCCTGAAACTGCAGCGGCCACATCCGTTTTACCTGAAAATTTCTTTTGGTTGGCTGGCTGCTCTAAAAATCTTTTTATGAAATCCTAGGCTGATTAGATTATTATTTATTATATATGTAGCAGATTGCAAAACTATTTTTGCTAGAGATTTTTTTAAAATCCAAAAAATCTTTATTCCTTATTTTTAGGCCATGATTGATTCAAATTTTGAAACCAAGATTTTTATCCTTTTTTTGGGGCTAAATTACACGGCTATATTAAGTGGCTAAATCAGTTTTTATCCCGTGAGTATCAAATCCCTATATTTTAGGAGAATCTTATCTTCTTTGTTCCTAGCCGTTGGAAATCTGAAGAAATCTCCTAAGCTGCTAAAAACAGAAGATTTTTCTATCCTTTTTGAAGGAGTTAGCCGTTGGGTTTGTTTGCTTAAATAAGAAAATCTTTTCACTCCTTTCGGCAGAGATACACAAGGGAAAAATCGGTTTTTCACAGAGCATTGAGAGCTTTCTAAAGCTACATTTCAAAAGAAAAAACCGTGACAAGATTGTGCAAAAATTGAGCTTTCAAAACTATTGGCATACTAGGACTTCATTGTACCTTACATCTGCTTAAGTCAGAAGCACCCTAGTAAGGTGTTTTGTACTCCTATTCTCAGATCAGAAAGTAAGTGAGTGTGTCCATAGTCGAGTGAACTTTGGACGTGTCCAATATAGTGTGATTGGACGTGGTGTAACCTGTCTTAGAGAAGAAGGTTACGTGGGTTACAAGTTGTAACAAGGAGTGTTACTTTTGTAACGTGTTCAGCCCGTTAGTGAAGTGGTTAAATCCTACACGAGGTAGGTCGTGGTTTTTCACACCTCAGTTGGGCTAGAGGTGTTTTCCACGTAAAAATTGTGTGTGCTTTATTTCCGCATTTATTACTTTGAATTTCGCTACTGAACCAATTGGGAACAACCACTACAAACAAGGCTTAAGGTTGTTTGTGATTTACGAACAGTCTCTGCAATCAAGTGCTACGGCTGTTTGTCAGTTATTTGACAAAAATCGGCCACCACAATTCACCCCCCTCTTGTGGTTGTATACTCTTGGAATTCAACAAGTGGTATTAGAGCAGGTTCTCTTTCAAAAGGCTAACACCTTGAGAGATCCGTGAAGATGAGTGCACCACAAGGGATACTTGAGGGTCAATCCATTACTCGACCTCCTTACTTCAATGGCCAACACTATAGTTGATGGAAAAACAGGATGGAGAACTACATACAAGCAGAGGATTACGAGTTATGGATGCTCATCAAGAACGGACCCCTTGTTCCCACGAAAGTTCTTGAAGATGGAAAAAAGGTTCCCAAAGATCCTACTGAATATGATGCTGAGGATTACAAGAAAATGGAAAAGAATGCTAAGGCCAAGAAACTTCTCTATTTTGGCCTAGGACCCGATGAATATACTTGCATCTCAGAATGTGAGTCAGCTCAAGAAATATGGAATGCTTTATAAGTAGCTCATGAAGGAACAAGTCAAGTCAAACAATCACGCATTGAGTTACTCATGAGGGTGATCGTGAGAATGTGATGGATATGTATACCCGCTTCACTCACATAATAAACGAGCTAAAATCCCAGGGAAAATCCTTCACCACTGAAGAGTTGGTAAGGAAAATTCCAAGGATTTTGCCTCGATCATGGGAAGCCAAGGTAACAGCCATCCAAGAAGCCAAAGACATGAACAAGATCACCCTAGACGAGTTGATTGGTAATCTCCAAACATACGAACTGAGAAAAAATTCTCAACAGAAAGAGGAGATGAAGAAAGATTGAGGACTTGCCTTAAAAGCACAAGAAGATGATGATTCTGATCTTGAGGAAGAAGAGATGGCTATGATGACTCGAAAGTTCAAGAAATTCTTCAACAAAGTTAAAGAAAACAACAAAAGGAAAGATTTCAACAAAATCAGAAACACCCCCCGAGAACAGTTTACTGGGTGTTTCAAATGTGGCAAAACAGACCATATAGTGAAACTGTCCCTTACTTCGAGAAGAGCAAGAGCACGAACACCCCAGAAAACAAGGTAGAAAACAAGCTGCAAACAGTTCTGGAAAACGATTCTCGAAAGCAATGCTGGCTACCTGGGGTGACTCCTCTGGAGATGAAGAAGAGTCTGAAACTGATGAAGGTGCTGTAGCTCTCATGGCACAAAGTGACACGGATTCAGATGATGAGTCAACAAACAGCCTTACTGATCTCAAAAACAAGGTACGTGGTCTCAATAAGGCAACTCTTGAAGAATTGTTGTATTCATTGATGGATACCTGTGCAAAATTGAAAAGAGATATCCGAGACCTAGAACTTGAAAATGAGACCCTTAAAAATGAAAAACTGGGCTTATATGAAAATATTAACATGCTCAAGGAAAACCTCTTTATAAAAGAGGGAGATTATTCTCGAGTGGAGGAAAAACTCCTTGAGGTGGAAGGAATGGTTGAGTCCTTGCTCGAAGAGAACAAGAGCTTGCATGCTAATATAGAAAAACTGGAAACCAAGCTTGTCACAACCAAGCGTTGGAACAAGTCCTCAAAAGCGCTTGAATGGCTAAACGCTCACCACAGTCAAAATAAAAAGGGACTAGGTTTTCCCCCTAAAAGGACCTCTTACCCAGTCAATAGAAAGTATGTTCGATTATCTGAAAATATTGTTTGCTTTCATTGTGGTAAAACGGGTCATTATCGATACACTTGTCCTTCAAGAAGGTATGCCATTGAAAGAAATGAAGGTTATGTAAAACAAATCTGGATTAGGAAAGATGAGATTTATCTGTCTAAAAGAATGGGACCCAAGTGGATCTGGGTTCCCAAAACTAACCCTTGATTTGTTTTGCAGGCTGAAGTGAGAGAGAACAACCCAGCAAACAACCCATCAAACAGCCTAGGGAACAACCTTGAAAACAAGCAGCTGTGGTATGTTGATAGTGGGTGTTCAAGGCATATGACCGGTGAAAAATTCCAACTTTCTCTCACTTACAGCTTCAGATGGTGGGAGTGTGGTGTTTGGAAACGGCAAGTCTGGGACAATTGTCGGTATAGGTAGGGTTGGTGAGTCCCATTCCCACGCAATTGAAAATGTATACTTAGTTGATGGTTTGAAACATAATTTACTTAGTGTGTCCCAACTGTGTGATAAAAACAACCTAGTAGTGTTCTCATCAACACGTTGCTTGGTTGTAAACTCAAACACAGGAGATGTCGTATTAAGGGGGAAGCGACACAAAAATATTTACAAAGTATGTATTTCCACACTTCCCCAAAACAATCTGACTTGTTTGAGTGCCTTGAATGATGATGTAATGCTCTGGCACAAGAGACTAGGTCATGCAAGTCTATCTCTTCTGAACAAACTTGTTTCTAAAGACCTAGTTGTTGGACTACCTTCCATCAAATTTAATGATGACAAGGTATGTGAAGCTTGTGCAAAAGGCAAACAAGTCAGATCCTCTTTTAAATCGAAAAAGTGTGTAAGCACTACCCGACCTCTAGAATTATTACACATTGATCTGTGTGGTCCTATGAGGATAGCAAGTAGAGGTGGGAAGAGGTATGTGCTTGTTGTAGTGGATGATTACTCTCGATTTACTTGGACCTTGTTTTTGGCATCCAAGGATGAAACCTTTGAGAATTTTATTGCCTTTCTCAAAAAGGTTGAAAAGAGAGTAGGACACTCTTTAGTTAGCTTGAGATCTGATCATGGTACTGAATTTGAAAACGCAAGTTTTATTAACTATTGTAATGAACATGGTGTTGATCATAACTTCTCAGCTCCAAGAACACCCCAACAAAATGGGGTGGTTGAGCGCAAAAATCGCACCCTAGAAGACATGACTAGAACAATGCTTATTGCTAGTGGTCTTCCTAGGAATTTCTGGGCAGAAGCATTGAACACCTCATGTTACATTATAAATAGATGCATGATCAGACCTATTTTGAACAAAACTCCTTATGAACTTTTCAAAGGCAGAAAACCCAACATTACGCACCTGAGAACATTTGGTTGCAGGTGTTTTGTGCATAATAATGGGAAGGATGCCTTAGGAAAGTTTGATACTAGAAGTGATGAGGCAATATTTCTTGGCTACTCCTCTCACAGTAAGGCTTACAAAGTGTTTAACAAAAGAACCTTATGTGTTGAGGAAAGTGTGCATGTGCTTTTTGATGAATCTAACTCGTTGAGTGAGAATGATGCACAGGAGGAAGAATTTGAATTAGGTCTTGTTCGAAAAGAAGTGTTGCTCCAAGGTAGACAAGGTAAGAACACCTTGGAGAAAACAACTCCTGAAGGTGTTCCTCAGAACGACAGGCAAGGTGAGAACCAAACAGGGGGAAACACCGCTGAACCCTGTTCGGGACAACACCAGTCAGGTTCCTCAGGAACAGGCTCGGGCACTGATTGTGAGCCTGAGTCTCCAAGTGTTCCAGTTAGAGTAGAGCATGTGTCTGTGGATCCACTTACTCCATGGCCATGGAAGCACCAACGCTCGCACCCTCTTGAGCAAATTTTGTCTGATATTAATACTGGAGTGCAAACTAGGTTAAAGCTTAAGAATTTTTGTGCATTCTATGCGTTTCTCTCTAACATTGAGCCAAAGAATGTGAATGAAGCTCTTGCAGATTCAGATTGGGTCACAGCAATGCAAGAAGAACTTCATCAATTTGAAAGGAACAAAGTATGGCACCTTGTACCTCAACCTGCAGATAGAACAATCATTGGAACCAAGTGGGTGTTCCGAAACAAACTTGATGAGTCAGGAACAGTCACCAGGAACAAGGCACGGCTGGTGGTTCAAGGGTACAATCAGGAAGAAGGGATTGATTACGAAGAAACCTTTGCACCAGTTGCTAGAATTGAGGCTATTCGTATCCTAATAGCCTTTGCAGCCCATATGGAGATCAAGCTATATCAAATGGACATGAAAAGTGCATTTCTAAATGGATACCTTAAGGAAGAGGTGTATGTCAAACAACCCCTTGGTTTCGAAAACATTGAATTTCCTGATCATGTTTTTCAACTTGACAAAGCTCTTTATGGTCTAAAACAAGCTCCTAGAGCTTGGTATGAACGATTGTCAAGCTTTTTACTTGAAAATGATTTTAGAAGAGGCAAGGTAGATAATACCTTGTTTCTAAAAACTAAGGGGGAACATCTGTTGATTGTCCAAGTATATGTTGATGACATCATATTTGGGGCAACTCATCATGATTTATGCAATGAATTTTCAAAGATGATGAGGAGTGAGTTTGAAATGAGCATGATGGGTGAGCTTAATTTCTTCTTAGGCTTACAGATCAAGCAAACTTCAAACGGCACCATGATCCATCAACAAAAGTATATTAAGGAACTACTTAAGCGTTTTGGGATGGAGTCGGCCAAGCCCATTGATACTCCCATTTCTCCTCCTACCAAGTTGGTAATGGATGATGGGACTCCCTCAGTTGAGGAGAAACTCTATAGGGGTATGATAGGGTCACTCTTATACCTTACCGCTAGTATGCCCGACATTGTTTTCAGTGTTGGTTTATGTGCCCGTTTTCAGTCTTGCCCTAAAGAGACTCATCTTAAGGCTGTTAAACGGATACTAAGATATTTAAAGCATACACCTGATTTAGCTCTATGGTATCTAGAGGTTGCAATTTTGATCTTGTTGGATATGCTGATGCTGACTATGCAGGATTCTTGGTTGATAGGAAAAGCACCTCAGGTATGGCTCATTTCCTTGGACCTTGTTTGGTATCTTGGGCAACCAAGAAACAACATTCAGTTGCCATGTCCACAGCAGAAGCTGAATATGTTGCAGCTGCTTCATGTTGTGCTCAATTGCTGTGGATAAGACAACAACTCAAGCACTTTTGTGTTGACACTGGATGCATTCCTATCTTTTGTGATAACACTAGTGCAATTAATATTGCCAAAAATCTGTGTCAACATAAAAGAACAAAACATATTGACATTCGACATCATTTCTTGAGAGATAATGTTGAAAAGGGTTTGATCTCAATGAATTTTTGTACCACAGAAAATCAAATTGCTGATATATTCACTAAGGCACTAGGTAGAGATCAATTTGAGAGAAATAGACTTGAACTAGGTTTGGTGAAAACAACCTAAGAAACCTGTTCTCTCCCCCTGTTCGCAACTCTTATATGCTGCAGATGCAATTTATCCATAGCAATGTTTGCAGTCGAATCTTTGTGCTATTTGTGTATATATATAGATTGCAGAATGCGGATGCGTGTTAAAAGCCAACATGATTGGGCTTGTTACTCTATTACCGATGATTCGTATTCAAGAACAAGCAGCAAGAATAGGTACGCTCCTTGATTGTTAGTATGTAAAACAAGTTGTGTCTAGCCTTTAAATTTTCCTCCTTCCCGAGGCATGCGCGGGCGGCTAGTAATGATCTACCCGTTGTAACGGGTAAATCTTTAAAGATTTGGCATGCTATCTCTCTTTAAATCTCCAAATCTTTACCTCTCTCTCTCTCTCTCGAATACCCGGCAATTTCCTTTCACTCAAACCCTAATCTCTCTCCAATTCTTGCTCAAATGGCTTCCTTCAACGGCTCTGAAAGTTCTGGTTCAAAATCTCAGGGTAGCAGGGCACCCGCACCAGCCTCACGAACAGGTCCTGCCCCTGTTGCCTTCTCGCCGTTTTTAATGGCGATTCTAGAAGGTAAACCTTCCACTCCTCCTCGCCCAATCAGCTTCAAACCTTTTGGATTTTTGAAGAGTGTCGACCTGAAATCAGTGGGCTTGGGTTTGAAAGATATTCCCTACCATTTTGGTTGGGAATTGGTGGTGTTTAAGGGATCGACTGTTTGTTCCCTCACTGAAAAGAACTTTGCTTCAACTGGGGAAATTGGTGGCAATCTTGGGTCCCAAGATGAAGCCTTTAAGTCCCATGTTGGTTTCTTTGATTTCTCTGAGCCCTGTTCTTTTAGGCTGTTTCCTGAAAAAGAAACAGTACCCGAAATAGGGTCTGAGTCCTATGAGGAGGTGTTTAAGGACGATTTGGGAGTTGGTCTTCAAGGAGACTCGGCTGAGCAGTCTCTTGAGGCAGGGGGAAGTAGTGGCATGAACATCCCCCCTGTAGCAACCAAATCAGTGACTCTGGTCTTCCAAACCGGAGAGAAAAGAAAAAGGGTTAAGATGGTGGCTAGGCGTAGTAGAATGCCTAGATCAAGGCCACAAACAAGGCCTCAACCCTCAAAAGCCTTAGCCCCCTCTCCTCCAAAATCTGCTAAGCCCACGCGCAAATTTGCAAGAATTGCCTTCTACTCCTATCCTAAAACCACAAAATCTTCCACTCCAGTCATTGAGGAAATTTCTTCCTCTTCTTCTTCTGTGGGATTCTCGGATTCTGATTCTGAGAACACCCCCTTTAAACAGGGGACCCCGGTGTTCTCCGAGTCCTCCGAAGAACAAGCTCCTCCTAAGAAAACCACTCTCCCTGCCATTAAGTCTTCTCCTCCAACAGCACCTCCCAAGAGAAAGACCTTCACCTCTTCTCTCTCCAAATCAGCTACACCTAAGACTACCTCTACTGCTCCAGTCTCAAAATCAGCTAAACCCGAGACTGCTTCTTCTGTTCCTCCCCCCAAAAGAGCCAAAAAGTCTACTGCCTCTCCTGTTTCTACCAAGATTGCGCATCTGCTTAAGCGCAATGTAGTTAGGGGGAAGATAGTGAGAGTTCAATTTTTCGAGGAACAGGGGTTGGGGGTGTTCCTACAGAAGCTGCGTGCCCAGAACTGGCTGGACCTCTTCACGAACACCCAGCTGGGGTGTTCTGTACCAGAATTGGCTGAGTTCTATGCCAATTGTGCCGTCACCGAAGGGGTGGTGACAAGTAAAATTGGTGATACACAGGTGCAATTTGATGCACAAACTCTGGGTACGATTTTGGGTGTTCCCTCACTTGGCTTTGATGTGTATGTGAGGGTGGATAAGTCTGTCCTAGGGACAGCCAGACTGCTGGAGCTTTCACAGCGGTTGAGTCAAAACCAGGGCCTACAAACACCCACATCCGTGAAGAAGGGTGAGACGACCTCTCTGCACCAACTGCTCTTTATGTTTGTCATAAAGAACATCATCCCAAGAGGTCAAGGTAGAAACCAGGCTGATGCTTTTGATCAGTGCCTGGTGGATCTTTTGGATAGGGAGGAACCCATCAACCTTCCTGTTCTTATGATCCGCCATATTGGGCGTATTGCAAACACCACCCGGGCACATGATCTTGGGTATGGTTTTCTACTGACGAGGGTTTTTGAGCACTTTGGGACAGAGCTCAAAAGGAGGGTGGCTGCTCAAGTGATTGATGAGATAGGGAGTGGGGTGTGGATATACTCTGGCTGAGGGCTCGGTCTCTAAACAGGGGAGCCGAACACCCAGACCTCCTGTTTCTGGGAGGTCATCAGTCAAAGTTGAGGCTGTTTTAGAGGATAACTCCCGCCTCAAGGATGAGCTCACAGTCGTCAAGGCTGCCCTGGAAGAAGAGAAGGCGCTATCTGCCAAGCGTCATGAAGATCTCCTTGCCCTTCTCTCCTCCCTCGCTACCAAACTCCCTCCTCTGCAGCCATAATCACCCCTTGTAACCTGTTCTCATCGGATGTTTCCTAGAGTTCTCTTCCCCGTCTCTTTCTGTGTTTCTTCCGGACTTTCAATGACATATCTGGTTCTGTTATATCTTGCTTATCTCTTGCTATGTCTTATGTGATTCTCTTGCACACACCATGTTCTGACTATTGTTTGTGCCTTTTTAATGATGCCAAAAGGGGGAAGATAAGTGGGCCATTGACCTAGGTTGACCTAGGTTGAGTTGAACGGTTGAGTCATTAGTCTTTATACTTACATATGTTTTTTGACTCGACTGACCTAGCACCTGTGTGGATATATATCAGCACTCAAGTCACTTACAAAGGCACTTACAAAAATAAAATCTTTCTCTTGTCAATATGGTCACTTGGTTTGTCATCATCAAAAAGGGGGAAATTGTTGAACTAACTGTATAAAGTTTTGATGATAACAAATCCAAGTGTAGCATACTTGCTTGAGTAATGTTGTTCCAAACAAGCTCTCCAAACAGGTCCTACACAGTTGTTTGTATTGATCCTACTTACCTATTCTGTCTACTAAATGTTGAGAACAAGTTTTAAAGAACAGGTTCCAAGCTTCAGTGACACAAAGATCAGCACACAACAAATCTCGACAACAGCTGACTAAGTCTTAAAGACTAAGTTCCTACATTCAGCGATACAAGATCACCCGAGTAATCAAGGTGACCAAGGTGTTTGGAGTTGCACATCCATTCTTGACAATATGACTGATTCTTACAACAAGAAGTCCTGGTTTGGTTTAGTTTTTATTTTTTGACTCTTGTTAATATGCCAATCTTAAAAGTCTCAATTTAACACTTCTTAAAACGGTTTTCGACATTTGCTTCAGAACACCATTTCCAAACAACCCTGCAAACAGAGTGCCTAGGGTGTTCCTGAAACTGCAGCGGCCACATCCGTTTTACCTGAAAATTTCTTTTGGTTGGCTGGCTGCTCTAAAAATCTTTTTATGAAATCCTAGGCTGATTAGATTATTATTTATTATATATGTAGCAGATTGCAAAACTATTTTTGCTAGAGATTTTTTTTTAAAATCCGAAAAATCTTTATTCCTTATTTTTAGGCCATGATTGATTCAAATTTTGAAACCAAGATTTTTATCCTTTTTTGGGGCTAAATTACACGGCTATATTAAGTGGCTAAATCAGTTTTTATCCCGTGAGTATCAAATCCCTATATTTTAGGAGAATCTTATCTTCTTTGTTCCTAGCCGTTGGAAATCTGAAGAAATCTCCTAAGCTGCTAAAAATAGAAGATTTTTCTATCCTTTTTGAAGGAGTTAGCCGTTGGGTTTGTTTGCTTAAATAAGAAAATCTTTTCACTCCTTTCGGTAGAGATACACAAGGGAAAAATCGGTTTTTCACAGAGCATTGAGAGCTTTCTAAAGCTACATTTCAAAAGAAAAAACCGTGACAAGATTGTGCAAAAATTGAGCTTTCAAAACTATTGGCATACTAGGACTTCATTGTACCTTACATCTGCTTAAGTCAGAAGCACCCTAGTAAGGTGTTTTGTACTCTTGTTCTCAGATCAGAAAGTGAGTGAGTGTGTCCATAGTCGAGTGAACTTTGGACGTGTCCAATATAGTATGATTGGACGTGGTGTAACCTGTCTTAGAGAAGAAGGTTACGTGGGTTACAAGCTGTAACAAGGAGTGTTACTTTTGTAACGTGTTCAGCCCGTTAGTGAAGTGGTTAAATTCTACACGAGATAGGTCGTGGTTTTTCACACCTCAGTTGGGCTAGAGGTGTTTTCCACGTAAAAATCATGTGTGTTTTATTTCCGCATTTATTACTTTGAATTTCGCTACTGAACCAATTGGGAACAACTGCTACAAACAAGGCTTAAGGTTGTTTGTGATTTATGAACAGTCTCTGCAATCAAGTGCTATGGCTGTTTGTCAGTTATTTGGCGAAAATCGGCCACCACAATTCACCCCCCTCTTGCGGTTGTGTACTCTTGGAATTCAACAAAATTGCATCTTGAATCAACTCTCATGAAAACCCTACAAAATAACCGGGTTCTGAAATACAAAATGTTCAGCAGCCTTAGAAGATTCAAGCTTGAGCACCTCCAAGGCATCTTTGTAATCAATCTTGTTGCATGCTTTTGTTGTATTCTAAAATAGTTGCTTCAATTCCTCACCTTTGTGAGCCTTCTTTCAATTTGCACAGATATGCCAAGCATAGTGTCTATAGTCACAATTAGGGATAATGGTGGATGCAACATGAAGTGTAGACTATAGGTGGATGACAACAAGTTAGCAAACTTATTGGGTTTTTTTTTTTGGGTAAAAACAAAGAAAAATAAGTATAAAGTTAGGTAATAATTAAGTGAAAGAAAGATTACCTTATGTTCATATGAAATAACTGCCAAAACTCATATGTGTCTCTAAGGCAATTAGTCATATTCCTTAAAAACCACTCGTAGATGTTTTTGTTCTCGCCTTCAACAACAGCCTAGGTAAATGAAAACATTTGGTTGTTTCCATCCATGCCAATAACAGTTAAAAAACAACCTCTAGATTGTTTATAAGAAGCAATCATCAATGTATAGAACAAGCCTCGAAAATTGTTGCTTGTATTTGACCTCTTAAGCTCCTCAATATACCTTCATAATTTTAAATAATGCATCCATTAAACCATGCAACAATTTCTGAGATCTGTCTTTGGCTTTGTAAGTTGTCCACTGAGGGATGATTACCCCATAGTTCCTCTTCATTTGTTCAATCAGTTCCTTGGTAGGTCAATAAACCATCTCTTTGAAGCTCATTATGTAATGCTTTGTAATCCATGAGTATTTCAACTTTTCTATTTTTAATCATATTTCTTGTGCATCTATGCTAGTCATTAATAGACCTGATTACCCATATTGCTTGACCCTTGTCTGATGAAGTTGCTCTCATTTTGCATACTATACTCGCCTTTTTCCTTTTTGAGTCATATATATCTATTCTTAAGCTAATGCCTTGAGGCATAGCATACTTGTCTATTGTATGTCAAAATTTTTGAGCAATTTCAAAATCATCCTAACATTCCACTTAACTTTTTATGGTCAGTATTCTTATAAACCTTCATAAGTCTATCATTCCTCCTTAATAGCCTAGGAACATCATCATTATTCTTACCTCTAGTGTCCAATTCTTCTTGAAGTCTTCATACTCACTCTGGAATCCTGTATCATTGTGTGTTTGATCATTGCAAATTGTTGGAACGGTAACATTGGATTCATCACTTTGCTTCTATCTTTTATGTTGACCATCTTAGCTCTAATAGTTTTCTGCTCATCATCACTGGTCTCAATCAAGGTTACTAGAATCAGACTAGACAGGTGGATTCAACTGGTCCCATTGGGAACTAGCTAATAGTCCAGTCCGATCATTGGCAACAAACCATGCCCTATTGAGCCGATCAAGAATCGGTCAAAACCTGGTTGAATTGGCCGAATTTCACTGTTGGACTGGATACTCAAACTAGTTCAAGACTGAGTTTTCTTTTTCAATCATTATTGCTGCTGAGAAGATTCACACCCGTGACCTTCTCTTAGTTTGGAACTTCATCCTAAGTCTCCTACTGCTTAGGCCACTCAAGATTTGTGTTAGATGGGTGACTTGCCAAATTAATGTATTCTTCAACTGTTTAATTTTTCCTCCCTCTTCATTAATCCTTTTATTTATTGATTACACATTAGCAACTCAAAAATATCTTTCCACTTTATCATAAATTTTTGTTCAAATTAAATAATGCTATTTTTATTACTCAAGGTAATTCATGAAAACCTTCAAAATTTAAGAAAATGTATTACTCATTTATTACTAAAACATTAGAATCTAAAAATTAGCCATTCGTGATAGTACTTATTGGAATTATTTACCTATCTAAGTTTAGAATTTAGTTATATAAATAACAAATTATCCATAATTTAATTAATTATGTTAAAACGATTTTATCCAGTCTAACTAATCTAACTGGTCCAACCATTGACCTACAAACCTTACCGATTCACTCACCAATTCGGTTCTGGCAACTTTGATTTTAATATCACTAATACTTGTTTCTCTTTAATCATTAGCATTAATGTCACTATCCAATCCATCACCACTGAAGTCAATTTTTCCTCTTCCCTTTTGCTTTTAAAGTCAAAGCTTCCTTCTCATGTCTTGTCTTAACTCCTGTTTAGGTTCAACTTTAGGTACAAACTCATTTTCACCTGAACTTTCACTGTGGGAACTCTCATCAACCAATTTCTGCTAAGGAACGGGTTAGGGTCTTAGGTCCTCTTAGTCCTATTCATTGTTCATTGGTTTTGCAAAATCCTTCCCTTTGTTAATGGCAGTAGCTGGGGAAAATATTAGTATGATAGTTAGACTAGGGCCAAAGGCTGCCTCAAAGCTAGATGGAGGAGTTGGTGTTTGTTCAACCTAAAATGCTGACATTTTAATACCATTTTTACACTTTATTTTATTCATAATAATTATTAAATTAGCAATTTCAATTGTATTTGTTACATTTTGTAGGGCAATGTGAAATGACAAAAACAATAGCAAGGCTAAAGAATTGGGCTTTAAAAAAAAGAAAAAACAACAATGAAAAGAATGCACAACTTCACAATCCACTTTTCTCAAAGCTTGAGCCAGCTGAGAAAGCCCGTGCTAGCATCTCATCTCCTTCATTTTCTTTCAGTCACTCGCTACTTACATGACCTGTCCCCTATCTCATCTCTTCTCTATCCTCCTATCCCAATAAACCTATATCCCCATTTTATTCTTTTCTTTCTTCTTTATTGCCTAGTAAAATCAGGATGTCCTCTATCTTATTCTTCTACTCCTTTGTTCTTCTACCATACCCAACACTCTTTGTGTCTCACCACCATCAATTCCCATCTTGATTACTCACATCATCAACCTCAAGCCTTTACATCTCCATCTCTCTCATCAAGTTGGGTGAATAATTGGATTTTAATGGAAAGATTCACAAGGTCGCTTACAAGGGGTTTTAGTTCAAGTTTATCGGAGCTTGAAGGGTTATCTAATTTTGGGCCTACAAATTGACAACAAGCAAAGTAGAAGGGGAGGAGTAGGACATAGCATAGGATAGATAGTAGAGTGGAATAGATTGGTTTAATTTCAATTTTTATGCTCTTTTCGTCCTCATTTATGTCTACTTTTCGGTCTTCAATTAGTAAACATTTGGTGTTAGGTTGTTAGATTAAAATCAAAATCTACAATTTTGGCTTTGGATTGTTCAAGTTGGAGTTCAACTTTCAAGTTTATCCTTCCTATATTCCATTCCATTTGATTTGCTCTGTTTCTATTCAAACCCACATTTGGGTTTTTCGGTCTCGTGGCTCAGTTTACGTAGTAATGGAGTTGATGAGATGTTGGTAATCTCTTTTCTATTTTCGCTGGTTTATGCTTTGTAATTAGGATGCTAAGTTTTGTTTGAGCTTTTGCTTAGATTTGCTTTAACTCTCTGGCTTTTTTTTTTCCCTTGGGGTTGGCTTTGTATTCTTGTTTTTATGTTTCATATTCTGATTTCATTATGGCAGCTAGTAGGTTCTCATTAGTTATTGGACTCATATCCACTACTATACTCTCTTGCTATTATTTAGATTAAATTTGTAGCTTTCATGGGTAGTTATAAATCTAGCTACCTGTGCTAATACATTCTTATTTCTAATAGGATATTAGTTTAGCGTAGAATTTTAGTGACCTAATTTCATAACCTATCTCGGTGGACGATACCTTCAAGTACTACGGCGATAAAACCGTGCGCTTGTGGGAATTCACAACTATGTCATTTGTGGGAAGTTTGTTTGGGACTCAATTCGTATAGCTGCACAATTAGGCTTATGTTTTGGGCCCTTGGAATTTTTAGACCTCAAAGATGATGAGCCCCATGGGGCATCCTTCTATGAGGAATATATGGCATAACTTTTAGGGTTGCTATAAGGGTCCATATTTGATTGTTCTGTTTGAATACTTGGCTAGTTAGAGTTGACACTTTGGGGACTACATTAGCAAGATCCACTATGAATAAACTACACAACCAATATTCTGTAAAGGGCAACCACAAACAGTAGCATCTAATAATTCAAAATTAGTATGATATGTCCTCAAACTCTCTCTAAAATCTATTCTAGGTATGAGATAATAGAAGTTCTCAACATTGACAAAGCCAGTATCCTAAGGAAGTCCTAATATCTCATATCTTGATCCTTTTGTTTATGTCCACATACTAAATCTCTATCACTCTACCCTTTACACTGTCTAATTCCTCACCGTCTACAAATTTCCCTTTTATGATGCATCTCTATTTTTATGTCAACATTGGCCATTTTACATTTACACTAACCAAAACATAAGAAATATATTAATCAGGTTTTGCGTTGCAAAATTAAACCCAAATATAAATCCCCTTAATTTTAAAATAAACAATTATTTGAATTTCATCTCCATTACGAGCTACAATAAACAATTGCCTAAAAAACTAAGTGCATTGACAACTCAAATTTTATATGAAGATACTGCAATAGTTAACAACTAATTGAAATGAAATTCAATATAGTCAAGCATTCCAAGTTTTCTTAATGAACTTTGAAAGCTCCAAAGTAGAATCTAGCCTCCTCTGTGCCTTTTTTCATCAAATTTCATTCACTTCGTAGATTTCGACCCGCAGGTATGAACAATTTTGATTTTAATGTGTTCAGATAAATAACTAGGGTTTGTTTGACCCTTTTGCCTTCTCCCTTTGTTCACAAGGAGAGGAGAGGGGTGAGTGAGAGTGAGAGTAAGAGTGAGAGTAAAAGTGAGAGTAAGGAGAGGGATTGAGATGATCACTTTATTACATTAGTTGGGGTTTTCTTTTAATTTGATTTACACAAGCATATAACAATTGTTTCATTTGGTTAAGGGAATGAGAGAAAAATGGGACGGAGGGAATTGAAGATGCTTTTGTGTTCTAGCAAAATTGGTCAACGTATTTTATATGTAAAAAAAATAGGTCAACACATCCTTTTTCTTTTTTTTTAATAATTGCACTAATATAAAATATCTACTTCTACCATTGCCAATCACTCTTTCACAAGTCGAACTTGACGGTTGTAAATTAGAACTAATCCATTCAAAAGTACAGACCATTGGCAATAATTTCTTGAACTTGGATTATTATTTTCCATAGCCCCAAAGTTGGGATTGTTAAATTCCAGAAATCCTAAGATAAGGGGAATGAAAAACTCTCCTCTACTCTTCCTATCCCTTCCCTTTTCAAAAATTGACCACCCATGTGCTCTTTAATCCTTTGTCTAAATATATTATATAGAATCTTATTACTTAGAGATATGCTAAACTAGGAAAGGTCGGCTTAAAGAAGGAAGATCACATCAAAAATATCTTTATTTTGGAGAACTACGCCATTAAAAAAGAAGATGGATCAAAAATCATGGATCATTGCTTAAATCATCCTGACAACACAATTTTTCTATATGTATATTTTTGACTTAAGGAGGCATAAAGGCCGATATCAGTAGGATTGAACCCAAGCTCTAGTAACTCCCAAGATTTGACCAATTATTCTAACTTGGCACTCATACATAGATTATATTTACTTCTCTCCAAGATTTTTCTTTTTCCTTTTTCAGTGTAATTTAAACCATAAGTATATCACATCATCTTCTCCTAATTTTGTGGTTGCTACATTCTTTTTAAATAACATTAAAGAGCTCATTGAGTTTTAACTACTTCTTTTACTTATTCAACTAATAATCATACTTTTTAACTCAATTATTTATCCACTTTAAGGTTCAATGGGATGAAATCAACAAGAGTTTAGGTCTCATAACTCACATTTTATTGAATAAATTGGGTAAATCTGTATGCGCATTTGATAATACCCTATAACAATGACCTTTTTATAACTACAAGGTTGTATTGTGATTTTCCACAAGTGTATGATTTATCGCTGTAGTACTTAAGGGTTGGTTCACGGGAATGGGGTTTTGTAATTAGATTACTAATAGCCTAAATTATCATTTACTTAAACTATGAGACAAGTTCTATAACCACAATCACTATATATGTCCAAATTATTAATTTAAAGAAAACTAAAGATCCTAACTAAAGGCAACATTACTTGACTACCATAAAATTAATAACCCAAGAAAAAGTCACTTATCTACTGTTAAGATATGTGTTACAAAATAGGAATTTGCCAACTTAGAATTCACTATTCATTAAACAGGAGTTTAAAACTAAAAGCAATCTACTGAAGCCCAGGTTTAGATTTGACAATGAAAGAAAGAAAGGTTGAAATTAGAGTTAAATGTTACCCTCAGTATTGAACCTTATAAACCAAGTCCAGATGTTCAATTCTTCATTGCATCTGAGTAAGAACCCACATCACAAGATCATCCAAAATTCAACACAATCTCCATTAATAGAGAAATTCAAATAGCAATAAGACCTCAAGTCCAAAACTGAGATTGAACCAAAATAGGGAAAGGCAATAACACTCGAACTCAAATCAAAAGCCACACAGTCAGAAAGTCGAATTGCAAATTCCAATCAAATCAGAAAACTCAAATATGAGTACATTAATTTGTGAAACTAAAACCCAGCTTTGAAACTAAAATAAGATGAAAATTGAAAATTGAAAATTGAAGACTAATAATAAAACTCTACTCCTCGCTGGTACTTTTACCCCAGCTTCGACCTTGCTTACTCCCTTTTATGTCCTAAAACTATGCCCCTCTTAACTACTTCAATCCAATTTTCGAATTGAACTCTTGCTTGTAATTGCTGAATTGATGATGATGATGCTGATGGCAGGAATCGAGGGTAACGGATGGGATTCATAGTGATAATGAAAGAGGAGAGAGATATAGAAAGGAGGCATTCGTTATGGCGTGAATAGGAAGAAGATGAAGCAACAGCAAGGGTCATCTCTAGTTTCCAGAGTAGAAAGAAGAGAGAGAAAAATGAAGGGGAAAGTGGGAGAAAATCCCATGCATAACATGTGGTGGAAGGGGCAGATTAAGTGAGGGAGGCGAAAGAAAAAGGCTGGGCTCGATTGGTAATGATAGGGCAACAAAAAAGAACAGGTACGTCAGGAGAGAGAAAGAGGGTTGTGAGGATTTGTGGGGAGGAGTGAAGACTAAGCATGTGATTGCGAGAAGTGAGAGAGGGAGGCTGAACTGGGGGTTACGCGCATGGCACGTGGCAGCGGACAAGGCTGGGCCAAGGAGCAATTGGGTCGCGTGAGGCTTAGGTTGGTGAAAGAAGGCTGAGCATCGCTTGTTGTTGGGAAGGGTTTCGACCCTTTTTCTCCTTTTCTTGATCCAACTGCCTCTTGGTTAAACTTCTTTTTCTTTCTTCAAGTAATTTATTCATTCTTCAAATTTTTCAAGTTCCTACAAAACGAACAAAACATATTAAAGTTCTAATTTAACTATTTATTTTGAGTAAATATTAGATAATAAGAGGTTATAAAATAACATAATTTCATGTTGAATAGGTTGACCCCATGTCTTAGTGCCATGTTATCTCATATGATTCTTCATGTATGTATTTCATTTTCGAATTATTCATCACAATCTCCCTATCCCTTTCTTGCTTATTTTTTGTGTAGATCATGAATAAGACCTTGTGTTTGTAGTATCTTTTAAAGATATGAAACTTTTTAGTATGAAAAGGAGCGATATACATAGTAAAATATTTTGTTAATGAAGAGTTGGATTAGGTTTTACAGGAATTAAACATGTGAAAATAACATAGTCTTTCCTTCCTTATCATGACTTACACTTAATCTTGTGTTTACAGTCTCTTCTACTAGTGGATTACTTTTTATTTTTTTTTTGTGAATCACCTAGACTGTTGTGATTTATGTATAAAACCTCATTTTTATTATCCTCTTGTTTTATAAATTGGAGATTGATCTTAATCTTACCGACTACTCTCTATGTTTCATCATGGTTCAATTTTAAAGATTTGTTTTTTATGAGTTTTCATGCTTTAATATATTAGTCCGAGGATTCCATAATTTTATAGAAGATTTTCTAAGATAGTTGAGTAATTTAACAAATTGGCAAGCTAAGTATGGACTAAAATGGTATATCAACTATATTATGATTGTATTGTCGACAATGTAATGAAGTTTTCAACATGTTTAATGCTTTAGCGGTCTTAAAGGAGACCTCTTTTCATCTCCTCTAACAATTGATAGCTATCTTCCTTCGTAGTTTATTGCTTCTTATTATGACATGGTATTTTAACCACTTTATCTAAAATTTGGATCATTTGTCAATCTGATGAATGACTAAGATCTTATGAAGAGAAGTCATTGGTCCTAAGGTCAGGATGAAGTCACTATATAAGAGGGGTGAATGGGAAGACTATGAAAAACTTCAATAATTTAAATTGACTTTGACAAAAAGTAAAAAATAGAGTAAAGAGAGAGTCAGAGTTACCGACACCGAGGTGCAATAAGATACGCTAAGAGGTTATGAGCCAAACAGAAAATAAAGAAGAAAATATATAATGTTTACTCATTAAGTTTACCCTATCAATATAGCTATTCTTTGCCTAGGGTTCCCCCTAAGGACTTCAACTGTTGCATTAACTCATTTTGAGTTACAACATATAAAGATCACTCCTGAACTTTAACGATTTATTCGAGGTACCCTTCGAACAAATCTACCTGAAATCCTTCTCATGGATACAATATGTCAAGGCTCGCTAGAATTTTTACAATCTACTTAAGGTCTCTTATGAATAGCCTTGTCCAAACTCCCTTACGGTGCTGACAACATGTCCAGGTTCACACTTAAACTTTAGCAATCTATTTGAAGTTTGTTGAGACTATTTATGTGGAAGTAGGGGAAAGTTTGTCATCCTCTGGAACAACATTGATATCAATCACTTAACTAGATACTCTAGCACATTTCTAAATTCATTAAAGCATTAAATGTAACTAAATATAATTAATTAAACTAATTACGTACTAATATTAATCTAAATATGATTAACTAAACTAATCTAAAACAAAGCATAATTATCAAAAGCATCACAAAGCTTGCTTCTAACAATGCAATGCCCGTGAATACGAACGATCTTGTTAGTTCTAGTAAACTTGCTACTAGTGATCATTGCCACAAAAGACGTATTATTAGAAGCGTTATCGTAGTCCCAAAGAGAACAAGGCTAAAACTATGACTAAAAGTTGACACTCTCCAATGTGCATCAAATGCACTACATGACTTAATCTTCAAATAGAACAAACATGACATCTCTTGCTTAAAATTAAGGCCAATGTGACAACAATATTTTAAGTTCTGAAGCCAAAATATCATCTAACAGCCCATCGATCATGTACATAAACAGCAAAAGGTTTTTAAACATCATTATGAGCTCTTTTAGACGCCATTGATTGCCCTTCTTTCTCTTATATTGTGAGACTTGAGGGCTTCTTGATTGCTCTACCCAAAAACAAAAAAAATACAAAAAATTCGAAAGAATGAGCCGAAGCTCAATACATAGACTGTTGTACTGTAAAGAATAAAATTCATTTTTTAGTAAGCGCGCACATATTAATTTATTTTAGTTAGAAATGAGGGGGAGAGAGAATCATATAAATTGTTGCTAGTTATTATTTGAAAGTTGAACCTTAATTGATGAGTTCATGTGCACAATGCGATCATTGAGTAAGGTGCATACCTTCCAGGCCAAATGGGAAGCCTGACGTGAAGCAGCAAGGTTGAGTTGATGGGCCTAAGCCTTAGTAATTCTTACTTGGTGCGTCCACTGGATAATCTAACATGACAATGCTTGAAAATGATTCATTAAATACTTGTACATTATAAACTTTTAGATATTTATAAAAATATATGAATTTTTTGAAAGGGTCAAATAGTAAACGTACTTGAAGTGGAAGTCTCATTTCTTCTTCAGATAATTAAAAAAAAAGACCTGCATATTTGATGATGATGACCTCATTTGCTGTTCTAGATAGTCTTCTATTATCACTAAACTCCAATAGTTTTCAACATAATATTTTTATTTTATATAAGTGCATACATGTACTCTGCCCTGATAGAAATACCCCTTTGTTTCAATTTATTGCTACTGTTTGTTAATTAATCCATCCATATTAAAATATTAACTCTCATTCGGAGTTTGCTAATATACCATTACTCATATCCCAATTTAAGTGTTATTCTTCTTTATTTTACTTATAATTAGGACTTCTGACTTATATTCAGGTATGACTATAAATTTCTTTATTTAGTTATAATAATTACTGCTACTGCTACTGCTACTACTATTACTACTACTACTAAATTACTTATATCCCAATTTAAGTATTATTCTTCTCTATTTTACTTATAATTAGGACTTCTAACTTATATTCAAGTATGACCATAAATTTCTTTATTTAGTTATAATAATTACTACTACTACTGCTGCTGCTGCTACTACTACTACTATTACTTCTACTATTACTACTATCAACATTCATATTAGTATTATATCATTATCATCATCATCATCATCATTATTATTATTATTATTATTATTATTATTATTATTAATAATATTATTATTACTACTACTGCTACACCATCATCATCGTCATCATCATTTTATTATTGTTATTTCTATAGTGTGTTCCCTTTTTCTGGTTTTCTTGAATCATCAGCATCCACATCCCCTTTCTATCTAGTGACTCATAAATGCAAGTGGCTGGATTAAACAAGTATATTTAGTGTTTCTAACATTATTTTGATATAATTTAATAGTTATCTAAAATCGTGAATTGAAAAGGGTTTTTAGTTTAAGAATCCAACTAAATTTTATTGGGTGTCCATTTACTTAAACTAATAATTCATCTTTCATGGCACCTTACAAATTTGTAACATCAAATTGTTAAATATTCTCTTTAATAAATATTGGTTAATATAGGATAGTTAATGTAATACCCGTATTTTATTTAGGCTAACTACCCTGCCTTATGACATTATGAAATGGTATTTTATTATTTAGTCAAGTTAGATTAATACTGACTTGCTTACTTAAGTAATAATTGTATTAAAAAAAGAATTATTATCATCATTAATTTTGATATTTTACGATGATCTTACGTTAATAAGAATTGTTATTGATCACTAAATCAAATAGATTCCCGAGTGTGATTGGGTTGACAAACCTTAGAATTTATTTCAGTAAACATTAGACCAAGTGTTATTAACAAGAGTGAATAAATCGATGAGCGTTAAAAGTAACGACTTGAATTCAGGCTAAGAGGTACGAATTCGGACTGAGAGATATCAGATGTCCAACCAAAACAAACAAAAATAAAAAAGAAAAAGAGCAAAAAGGGACTTCAGCCCCTTTTTCTTCACGAAAAAGCATGAGCAGGCGGTTTCTCACCCCAGCCCCATGACCCACAGTGCACAGAGAGCGAGAGAGGGGCTAGGCTGAGTGAACAGACGGTGACTACGGAGGCGGTTTGCGCAAATCGAGGACGGGCAAAGGTCACAGGCTCACGATGCATCACTGACACACACAAAGAGAGGGCGGTACAGCGCGACCCACCGACGGCACGGTGGCGGTTCTGGCCGTCAACAGTGCCAGTGTGGCGGTGGAGCAGCGAGCACCTAAATCCCTTGAATCGAGTCCTAAGCTTGGAAGAGAGCTGGGTGTTCTTAATCTTCTCAAATTAGTAGTAAGTTTACAAAAATTTTGCAACCTTTTTGTTGAGATATTGAAGGACATGTGTTTCCGCAGAATGCAAGAGTTTATATATGGGATTATGTTGTGTTAAAATGTAGAATCTGAGTCAGATTATGCTCGATTACATTTTGACTTAATTGTGCATTGGAATTGCAGTTGCATGTCAGTTTGGTGGCTTTTGAGTTGTTCGATTTTGAAGATTGGGTGTTGATAATGTCATTGAATTTATTTATGGTCGATTCTCGAATATGCTTCTGCAATAATTATATTCTGATTTAAATATGTGTTGTAAGTATCATTATATGTCAGCTGGTGATACTCAAATTGTTGATCATGAGAATTGGGTGATGAGGACGTTGATTTGAAACTGAATCAAACACTTAGTCAATTTGAGGGGAACCATTGAGTGAAATTGAGAACTTTTGTGTAAGGTGCTATGAGGAGGGAGCTTGGGATGTTCAATTGTTTACAATATTGCGAATTGAGCCCAAAAGTGTGATTATGAGCCGATTCTGTTGAATCACTGTAATTGAACTTTGTTATAAGCTGATTTTGCTGAAATTACTTGTACCGAATGATCTTTAAACTGCAGTATGATTCAGCTGAATGGTTTAGCTGAATGGTTTGACGAACTAATTTATTGACATGAGAACTTGAATAGAGCAAGGTGATTCTTTACAAACATGAATTTGTTTTAAAATTTCTCTTCTCATTTATGAAGGCTTGAAACGAATTTAGAAACGGCTAAAACGTTTAGTTTCTAAACTAAGTTGTGATTTACTTATATTAGGATGTTGTTTAAAGAGTGAGATTTGAGTTAGTGAACTTGAAATGAACTTAATTGACTTACCCTTTGAATGTAAAGATTTATAAACCGATAATATGGTTATGGAATTTATTTTGGCTTAATAAGCATGAAGATGGTTTTGCAAAACAAATTATTGAAATGAAAATGCTCATAACTTGCATGAAGGTGGGAAACAACTTGTGTTGCTTGTCACATGAGTTTGAATAATTAAATGACTTGGTTTAATTAAAAATGGCTAAGATGTGTGCTTAATGAGTGGCCATAATTAGGGAACAGAACTGGTTTGCAAGATCCAATGCTATATTATGCCCCGGGGATAATGCGATTTGTGAGTATAGATATCACGTAGGGCGAGTGTAGATCTTTCCTAATTAGCATGTTATGAAATCTTACGCCAAAAGAAATAATCATATCTTCCCATTATAAAAGTAATTATTTGAGTTCTTACTTTTGATATTTCGGGAATTTAAAAATAGTGTAAATCCTTAAATGGGCCAAATTTGAATGTAAATTACTCGTTTCAAGGTGAAATGGTTTAATTGTGTTTAAAACATGTCAATGAGGATTTCTTTCCCTTCTTTAACTTTTATTAAATCGCTTAGGTTTAGTTGTGTTTAAAACGTGTCAATGAGGATTTCTTTTCCTTCTTAACCTTTGTTAAGTCACCTTACTTGGCTATAAGTTCAAGTGACATTCTTAGTGGGGTGTAGATGTTAAAGGGTGGCCTTTAATATCAATGGATTCATTTATGTTGGAAGATAGAGTTTTCTTTTGGAGTCTTGTATGCTTAATATGATAATATTAGTATAAATGTGATGTACTTGCTATTTATCGGTATTGCTTGTAATTGTTTTGTTTTTTTACAAAGTTGAGGGACACTCAGTAAGCATGTGGTAGCTCATTCCCTCTCTGTTTCCCCTTTTCACAAGGTTCTTAAAATGACAGGTAGAAGTCGGTTTACGTAAGTTGAGGTGGTGTCTAACTTGCTGCTCTATAAATAGAATTGTATGTTTTGTATGTGAACTTGTGAGTTTAGTAATGTATTGTGATGTATTTTAGGTTGTTGAGTACATGTAAGCGAATGAGTGAAGTCATGTAGTGCATATTATCTAGAAGTCACTCTGTATGGCCATGCGAGCCAACCATCTGATTAGTCAGTTGTCTTTTCCATCAAAATTGTTTATTTTTGGGATGTAACCCCCAGTGCTCCGGATGTGTGACCCATTGAGTTGTATCTTTATTTCCCACCTTTATTAAACTTCATACTTGGTGCACTCTGAGCGTGTGGCCCGTAGAGTTACGGATTCCGACGTGTAGCCGTTAAGCTTATTTTGGTATTCTTTTATGTTTCTATTCATTGCAGGGACCTAATGTAAGACTTTAAGTCTGAAAAATGGTCAATTTTTAGGCGAAACCCTATCTGTTTCGCTCCAGAATTTTAGAAAACACTAACACTTCTAGCCCTAGGGTTAGGGGTGTTACAGATGGTATAAGAGCAAGGTCCCACGACCATAGGCCACCACCTGAGTCTTGCATTTCATATAGTTATTTAGGAATGTCTTCGTGATGATGTGGCGTATGTAGTGTTTTGGTGCGTGAATGTGGTTCTGGTGTGATTGTTAGTGCAACTAATTAACTATGTGTGACTTGAGTGAACTTATTCATTGAATAAGTGAGCCATTTGCTGGAGTATAGGCTGAATGACCTGTATTCTCATGAATAAGCTAGATGTTAGCTCAATCAATAATTGTTTCGTATATGCACCTTGGTGATTTTAATCCAAAGTTTAAAGTTTGCTTGGTTTGAACTCAAACGATTGGAAATGTCCTAACTCTAAGCTCATTCCTTACCCCTAAGATAGGATTTGCTCCTCGAGCCCCATAATGGAGTGAGCAGGCGTACTCAATGGTTGGTAGAGAGAGGGCTAGAAGCAGTGAAACTATTTCTCTTTTGAAAACCCAGAGACTTTGAAGGTTAAATTCGTTTCTAATTAGTGAGTTAAGGTTTTTCTTCCGCATTAAAAGACCCTTCCAATTATCTAGTTATGCCTTATTATTGTGTCTGAAGACTTGTGTTTGCTTTTCAATAATGTTCGAGTTTAGTTCTATGAGCATAGGTTTCTATGTGTAACTAAATGCTTCGAATGCCTACACGCCGAGATGTATACGTTACTTGATGTGTTAATGACAAGTTGTTAGTAAGTGATTAAGGATTGATTTTCATAACTGAAAGTTCTTTTAAACAACAACCCTTTTACGTGAATTCTCAATTATTAAGGGAAGTGAGATCTTCGCATACATGCATGTCCATATGAGTAGTTGTGATGGGATCTTGTTGATTGTTGTATAAGTAATTATTCCAAGTCTTCCGTATACTTGCCAGTGATACACATATGTGATCTTAATATAGATTTGTTAATTACATAAAGAGTCTTCCTTGCTTCCCAACATGCAACTATTGTTATTCACGAGTCAGCTAGGTGTTATGCTTATCATGTTATGGAACTCTATTCTTATTATAGGATTGATAGTATCCTGGCTATATCAACCCCAACACACCTAGAGTGGACATAAAAGGAAGAACCTGATAGACTTTGAAATTGTTATACCACATGCATCACCTCGTTACCTCTTGGGGCAAGGATCCATACCTTTTCAACATCTTCTTAAGCATTAACATCAAGTGTAGAAGCTGGAATGCCCCATAGTAGAAGGTAGAACTTTCGCTTTCGTACTATGGGTTCCTCGGACTTCTACAATTACCTTATGAGACAAATGTGTCGTAAAGCCTCAACGTATATCCATAAGACCACTAATGTCATTGTTCTTACCCCTTATTAGTTGATTGAGGGCTAACTTCTAATGATTTTAGACAAGCGTCAAGACATACCTTTGATCCTAGGTTGAAAATGAGGGTTGCAATTATGTATACTCATCTAGATGTCCTTCTGTGGGGCCGTATTGTGAACATCTATGTTTTAGAGCTTAACTATGACTTTGTATACAACCTAAAGGCCATAGAGGCTTATATAGACATTTAACCTCGTTATGCATGAACAGTTATGTGTTTTATGAATGAATAGTATAGTAAATACACTTCTTGGAGCTGCTTATCATGAACGTTGGTTAAGCAAATGACTGGATTAGTTAAATGATTTAACCTATGTGTACCATTGCTTGTGTGATCTCTGAGTCGTTACTTGCACTCTATGAGTTTTATTATCTCATGATATAGTTTGAACAACTATATGTATGTGCACTTAAAAACGCATGATGTGGTGGCCTTAGGCATTTACCTTCACATTTATTTGCCTTTGTACAATTTGTGCTTGCCCATATAGCATGCTAGTCTAACCATGATACATGACTTTAAGGAGTTATGTATGGGTGCGTGTAAAATGATCATTGACATGATTTGACCAAGTGCACTGACATGACATGACTGAGCTATCCTGTATTTTATGCAATGCATGGTAAATTTCATAGGGAACCTTTAGTGATGTTTTGCTAGCCATCACATGTGTTGCCAACACTGTCTTACTATACCTTGGTTATTACATTTGGCTTTCCTTCCGTTCTGGCCATCTTATTACTAGGCATGATACCATTTTGCATATTACCACCACCATTCTCTGACCTTAGGAAAGTGTATTCGCGTATCCATGTGCTTACTTATGAAAATCTTAAGAGACATGATAATGTGCATGTGGCCATAACGAAGTCTATGTTGTTTAATCCAAATTATGATTGTCGATATGATTGATTGAAGTATGCGATGTGATATGACTTAGTTATGTTGAGGTATATACTTTTAAAATTCTAAAAGAGATGCACAGAGCTTTTTGAAATTTCTATAAGTATGTCACCCTAATCATATGTTCCATGATATAGAGATAATGAGTTTCATGTGGAGATCCTAAAATAAAACCTTTCATTAGCTAAGCTAATTACCTAGTCTATTCGATAGTCCTTTTTAACTAGGCACCCTCGCCAAATGTTTTCTATCTTGTTAATTATAGACGTAGGCATCATGTGAGGTATTGGCCTAGAAGCTGTGAGTAAGTGCCCTCCTATCTTGTGCTACTTGCCATGCCGTATTCCGTAAACCACCAGAACGAGAAGTCTCCTCAGTGATGACCTCCGTCTGAAATAGCTATCTCGACTAGCTGAATTAGTAGTCACACTATAAATGCATTGTTGAATATAGGGACTTTATACCAAGCCAACCTTCCTCTCCGAGCAACCTTACCAACTCCTTTAGACAAGTCCTGTGTAAGAAATGCATAGGACCTCCCCTTTCCATTGACCTCTGCTCCTATTAGACCATTTCCCCCCAAGTTGCTCCCTCGCTTGCTAATTAATAATTCCACGTATTCTCCTTAGTAGTTTGCGTGCCATATATCTATGAGGTTGGCTGATGCTGCTTATTCATCCTGCTTTAGGGATGCTGAGTCATTGAATTTCTTTGATGTCATTGTGGCTTTGGATCTTGTTTGGAGAGTCTTTGTCATTAGTGATGCTAAATTGTTGTTCTGTATGATGTAATTGCGGACTTACGTGTTGTACGCGTGGTTTAACGTCACATAGTGCTATGCGATGCCCCTCTTACTCTATTGTGCCATAGAAGCTTCCAGGTCAACTAACCTATCCAAAGTTATTTAATTTCATGCCTAAAAATGAACTTGAATCAAGTGACTACCTATATACGGCCATGAATTGTTCGACTTCAGTTGTCATGCCTGAAAAGCCTTTGGATGCCATAAACTATCTTTTGCTTCTATTTTGAAAGATGAATAATCATCTAGTTTTGTTGCAAGATTTGAATATCTTTACCATCCATGTGATGCTATGTGATGCTATGCAATGCCCCTTGTGATGCTATGCAATGCCCCTAATAACCCATGATGATATAAAGGCCCCGTTCGATTGGCTTAATCATAAAATGACGACTCTTTCGTGCTTTAGGATGAAGTTGACTCAATTGGGTACCTTGACTCGACCTTCAGTGGTGCCACTAGATGTTATGTATAAAAAGTTTCTTAGATGTCAACTTATATGCCTTAATGTAAAGCGATTTTTGTTTTAACTTTTGTCTTAACATGAGTTTGAAAAGAGTATCCATGCCAACTCAATTGTCCATCTTCGGTGCGATTTACCCTTGGTGCCTAACTAGAGTGAGTAGATATTTGAAGAGGATTAAAGAGGAGGAGACTGGATACCATAAGCCTCTTTTTCAATTTAAAAGATACAAATTAATCGTAAAACAAGATTTCGATTTCTATTATGAGTTGTGTAAATTGTACTATGTGTATGCGCATGTTGTGGATGGCTAAACTGTAGAGTTTAGAATTTAAGGACAAAATTCTTTTAAGGGGGGGACTGTAATACCCACATTTTATTTAAGCTAACTACCCTGCTTTATGATATTACAAAATCGTATTTTATTATTTAGTTAACTTACATTAATACTGACTTGCTTGGTTAAGTGATAATTTTATTTTAAAAAAATTATTATCATAACTAATTTTGATATTTTATGATGATCTTTAATAAGTGTTAATAAGAATTATTACCGATTACTAAATCAAATAAATTCCCGAGTGTGATTGGGTTGACAAACCTTAGAATTTATTTCATTGAATATGAGATCGAGTGTTATTAACAAGAGTGAATAAATCAACGAGCGTTAAAAGTAACGACTTGAATTCAGGCTAAGAGGTATGAATTCGGGTTGAGAGATATCAGATGTCCAACCAAAACAAAACCCAAAAAAAAGAAAAAGAGCAAAAAGGGGCCGAAGCCCCTTCTTCTTCACGGAAAAGCAAGAGTAGGGGGGTTTCTCACCCCAGCCATCGCAACCCACAGTGCACGGAGAGAGAGAGAGAGAGGGGGGCTAGGCTGAGTAAGGAAATGATGACATGGTGGCGTGCGGCACTGTTCGACCAACCGACCGACCCTCCTCTTATAGTCCCGAGACGGGCAAAGGTCGCAGGTTCGCAATGCATCACAAAGACACATAGAGAGTGGGGCAGTACAACGCGACACATCAGCCGCTCGGTGCCGGTTCTGGCCATCGACAGTGCCAGCGTGGCAGTGGAGCAGCGAGTAAAGAGGCGAATTTTCAGGCTCTAGCGCATCCGAAACCATGCCCCAAACCCTTAAATCGGGTCCTTAGGTTGGAAGAGAGGTGGATGTTCTTAATCTCCTTAAATCAGTAGTATTTCGCAAAAATTTTACAAACTTTTTGTTGAGATATAAAGGACATATGTTTCAGCAAAATGCATGAGTTTATATATGTGGATTATGTTGTGTTAAAATGTAGAATTTGAGTCAGATTATGCTCGATTACATTCTAATTTTAATTGTGCATTGAAATTGTGGTTGCATGTCGGTTTGGTGGCTCTTGAGTTGTTCGATTTTGAGGATTGGGTGTTGATGATGTGACTGAATTTGTTTATGGTCAATCCTCGAATCTGTTTATGTGGTAATTATATTCTGATTTAAATTTGTGTTGTAAGTATCATTATATGTCAATTGGTGATAGTCGAATTGTTGATCATGAGAATTGGTTGATGAGGACATTGATTTGAAACTAAGTCGAGCACTTAGTGAATTTGAGGTGAACCATTGAGTGAAATTGACGACTTTTATGTGAGGTGCTATGAGAAGGGATCCTACGATATTGAATTGTTTACAATATTGCGAATTGAGTCCAAAAGTATGATTATGAGCCGATTCTGCTGAATTGCTGAAATTAAAATTAGTCATAAGCTGATTTTGCTGAAATTACTTATAGCGAATGATCTTTAAACTGCACTACGATTTAGCTGAATGGTTCAGCTGAATGGTTTGAAGAACTAACTCATTGAAATGAGGATTTAAATTGAGCAAGGTGATTCTTTAAGAACATAAACTTATTTTAAAATTTCTCTTCTTATTTATGAAACCTTGAAACGAATTTAGAAACCACTAAAACGTTCACTTGCTAAACTAAGTTGTGATTTACTTATATTATTAAGTTATTTAAAGAGTAAGATTTTGAGTTAGTGAACTTCAAATGAATTTAAATGACTTATCCTTTGAATGTAAAGATTTATAAACAGATAACACGGTTATGAAATTTATTTTGGCTTAATAGCGTGAATATGGTTTTTCGAAACAAATAATTGAAATCAAAAGGCTTATGACCTACTTAAAGGTAGGAAAAAGCTTTTATTGCTTGTTACAGGAGTTTGAATAATTAAACTAACTTTGTTTAATTAAAAGTGGCTAAGATATATGCTTAATGAGTGGTCATGATTAGGGAACAGATCCGGTGTGTGGGAACCCTGATGTCTTGGGAGATAGACCCAGAAGTGAGAACCCTAGAAGATGCTAACGAGGATAAGGTCCAATGTTATATTATGCCCTAGGGATAATGTGATTTGTGAGTGTAGATCTCACGTAGGGCAAGTGTAGATCTCCCTTAATTAGCACGTTATGAAATCTTATGCTAGAAGAAATGATCATATTTTCCCGTTATGTAAGTAATTATTTGAGTTCTTACTTTCGATATTTCGAGAATTTAGAAAACAATGCAAATCTTTAAATGAGCAAATTTGAATGTAAATTACTCATTTCAAGGCGAAATGGTTCAATTGTGTTTAAAACGTGTCAATGGGGATTTCTTTTCCTTCTTAACCTTTGTTAAGTTACCTTACTTGGCTATAAGTTCGAATGATGTTCCTTAGTGGGGTGTAGATGTTAAAGGCTGGCCTTTAATCTCCATGGATTCGTTTATATTAGAAGATAGAGTTTTCTTTTGGAGTCCTATTTGCCTAATATGATAATATTAGTATCAATTGATGTACTTGCTATTTATCGGTATTGCTTGCAAATGTTTTGTTTTTATAGAGTTGAGGGACACTCACTGAGCGTGTGGTAGCTCATCCCCTCACTATTTCCCCTTTACCCTAGGTTCTTAAATAGAAGTCAGTTCATGTAAGCTGAGGTGGAGTCTACCTTGCTGCTCTAGAAATAGAATTATATGTTTTGTACGTGAACTTATGAGTTTAGTAACGTATTGTGATGTATTTTAAGTTCTTGAGTACATGTAAGCTAATGAGTGAAGTCAAGTAATGCATATTGTCTAGAAGTCGCTTTATATGGCCATATGCGCTAACCAACTGATTGGTCAGTTATCTTTTTAGCGAGGGTTGTTTATTTTTGGGATGTAAACCTAGTACTCCGGATGTGTAATTCGTTGAGTTGTATCTTTATTTCTTACCTTTATTAAACTTTATACTTGGTGCACTCCAAGCGTGTGGCCCGTAGAGTTGCGAACTTCGGCGTGTAGCCGTTGAGCTTATTTTGGTATTCTTTTACAATTCTATTTATTGGAGGGACCTAATGTAAGGCTTTAAGCCCGGAAAATGGTCAATTTTTAGGCAAAACTCTATCCGTTTCGCTACGAAATTTAAGAAAACACTAACACTTCTAGCATTAGGCTTAGGGGTGTTACAGTTAATTCCTTTTGAAGCATTATTAGGCATCAAGGCTACTCTCTATCATTGTACTCACTATATGTCTGCCTAAAAAATAAAACTAAGAAATTCACTCAATTTTTCCATAATTCAATATTTTTATTTATCTTAAATCTTTAAAATACCATACTTCCCTCTAGTTTGACTTAGTGCTCTTCTTCTTCTTCTTCTTCCCAACTAATCAATGGAAATATCCCAACTACAACACAAATAATCATAATTTCCCAAAACGATAGCAAAGCTTCTTTGATTCAACTCACCCAATCTAATAAAAAAAATAATTATAATAGTTCACATCCACCATTAATCTACTACTCACAACATGAACACACCATCCAACTCAACCTCATAAGTCCAAAATTTCCACAATTAACTTCAAATTCACATTCCAAGCACTTAGTTAAAACTAAAATGCAACTTGCAGAATAAACTACACAGAGGTACCCTCAGTTTACTGTAAACTATTTTAAAGACCCTCGGTTTTTAAAACTAAATATAAGGTACCTTGTCTTTTGAGGTAACTAACAGAAAGGATCCTCAAATTTTTATTTGAGCTATTTTCTAGACCCAGGCATTGTTCTAGTTTGCAAAGTACGCCTATGAAGTTTTCATATTTGTAAATCTACCCTTTACCCTTAAAAACTTGATACCCTCTTTCAATTGGTATCAGAGTCACGTGACAAAAAATAATTAAAATTATTAAGCTAATTAATAATCAATTAAGCTAATTAATTGTGATTAATGATGATTAATGCCAAAGTCATCACCTGCTTGCCCTGGTTCTAATTATTCACATATTGTTCACTCACCTGAAGGTATTACCTCATTAGCACCCCAATTAAACTATATCATGGATATAGTTTTAGAATTAAAAGTAGAATTAGCTAAAATTAAGACTGAACTCAAGGAGCTTAAGAACTGTAGTTCGTCTTTCTCTTATTGACGAAGTTAGGCAGAGCAAGAAATCTACTCCCAGTATTAGTACTTCTTTTCAGCATAAATACCCTTTCCAAAATCTAAAAAACAAGATTGCAATTCCTTTGCATGAGATAAAAATTCAAAAAGAAGTAGGAGAAAAATCTAGTGAAAAAATGACTGAAAAGAAAGAAAAAGAAGATGGAGTATGAACAATATACTCTTGAAGAGCTACAAAAATTGTTCGAGAAAGAACAAAATCCAGAAGAATTAAACAAAATATTGAGCGCCATTAGTGATAAACATGACGTTTCATCTGATGAAAATGAAAAAAACCAATAACATCCAATTAGAAGAAGAAATATATCAGCAGATGAACCTTCTTAAACTTGATGATCTTAATACATTACCTTTAGAAGAAATTAGAAGAAAATTGAATAAAAATATGATAAAATGACTGTTGGAGATGAGATTAATGAAATTGGACAAGAATTCAACTTAGGTGAAATAGAAACCAATCTTATTAATAATGTTGTTTCTAAAACTGAAGAATTTGGTGAACCATCTAGAAGAAATACTCATTTTCTAAAGCCTAGTTATGTTCCAGCATGACGTACAACTAATTTTTCCTTCGGGTTCATCCCAAGGAGAACAACCACCTTTGACGAAATTGGCCTTAACCCAATTAGCCAAACTGGATATATCTTAAACATTGATGAAGCTCGTAATAGAGAACAAATATTTGAACATTGGCAAAGAGACATGAATAGTATCTTGAAATTGAATGCTACACGGATTGCTGCCAATTTCTTAAACTATATCAAACATAACTTTTCTGGTACTGTAGCTGACTGGTATGATCCATTAACTGAAGAAGGTAAAAATACATCAAGAATGATGGAAACACCAGTTACAATGTTCAAAAATCTATGTAAAGAAATTGAAATCGAGTTCATCGGAGCTAAACTTGATTCCGAAGAAAAGGCAAGAGAATGACAAAGAAAGATTAATAACATAGAATTGTAGGAGATGAGATATGTGGAAAATTATATCGCTAAATTTAGCCAATAGTATTACAAAATTGGGCATAATGAAACTAATCTTAGCATGTTCTATGACAAATTACCATATTCTATAAATTCCGCAATTAATGAAAAATACATTGCATATTTGGAACAAGCAGATGTCATTGATACTCTAGGTTCAAGAATCTCTTATCTAAGAAAATGGGTTAATGATCAATGTCTTGATCTTCAAAAGCAAAAGAAAATCAAGAAGCAATTTCTAACTTACTGGGATTCGCCTCACCAACGGAAAAAGGAACTTGAAAAGCGAAGGAAGAGAAAATTCTATAAAAAAAAGAGCTTTAACAAGCAAAGGGCTGAAAAATATAGAAGAAAATATTAAAACAAATCAAGTCCTAAAAAACGAAGATTTTTTTGGAAAGCCGCTTGTTGTCCTGCTGGGAAAAATAACTGCAAATGTTGGGCATGTGGAGAAGTAGGTCATTATGCTAATGAATGCAAAAACATGAAAAGTAACAAACTTATTGAGACTTTAAGAAGCCTAGATTATGTTGAGTTTAGCGAATATGAGGCATTAGACCTAACCCTAAATAACAACAAAGGGATTGTTGAAATTATATTAGACAATGAATATGAATAAAGTGATTATTAAGAAACAAGTCATATGATGGAAAGTAGCTTTGTCAGTCTTGGTGATCTTCAAGGAGAAGAATTTGTGGTAGACAATGATCAAGAGGAAGTCAAAGGAGATTGGGTTCTTCCCATAATCCAAAAAGACATGATCTATAAAAAATTCATCTTTCAATTAAAAAACAAATACATATGTGAAATGAAGGAAGGAGATCTGGAGATAAAGGATTGTGAGTATGACGTTGAGGAAGTTAATCTCATTAATTGAAAAAATATCCTTAAGTATAATAAAGATAGAAAGTATAGGTATATCCATGTTGGAAGTGTCCAAGTTCAAATCACTTCATTACCATACTATGGCAAAGATATTGATGTTTATGCTTTACTCTGTGACATTAGGCATACCAAATTTAATAATCAAATTATCATAGGGATAAAGACCAATTTATGTAACGGGTTAGTAGGATTCAGTTGCCGACGAGGATACTATGTAACTCTAAAAGATGAATTTGCTAAAAACTTCCTATCCCTTAAGATAAAAATAGTTGGGATGGATATGAAAAGAGGAGGATACCCTTTAAGGATATTTTGAAAAATAATCTATAAATTAGATAATACCATAGATCCAAAGACTAAGGTAATAATGATAGAGACAGAAAAATTTGAAAGTTCTATCCCTATACAAAAGATCTAGAGGATTAAGTCCAATCCTCAAGAGATAAAAATCGATCGTTCATGGATATCTAGCTTTGCCAACTCTATAAAAATCAATGAGAAAAATATAAGAAAAATTGATGAGGAGGGCAAAATCACCATTAAACCGCAATTATTAAGAAGTATGAGTACAAGATCAGAATGGGAAGAAGGATCTTCATCAGTTAAAGAAGAGCTTACAGAAAATGACACAATTAGCATGAACAGTGAAATGAGTAGAGTGAGCTTTGAAACTGTAAGACCTAGTGTAGATCGAATTATGAGTCTAGATAGAATGGCATTGGTATAAAACAAGAACTGTTAGCGAACCAATTTATGAGGATGAATTAGTCAAAAATATGACCATGGAGATATGCTATGAAGTTACCAACACAAATCCTAATAGCATTTATATCCCAATAAACGTATGCTTAGAGGGTGTTAGAATGTATAAGGTTTTGATGATAACAAATCCAAGTGTTGTTGTTGCACCAAATAGGCTTTCTAAACAGATCCTTACTGCTGTTCTCAAGTCTTAAAACTGCTTAACTAATGGATTATCAAGAACAGGTACTTAAGTCAGCGATACAAGAACAGCCGTGAAGAACAGGTCCTGCGAAGTGTTTGAAGCACAGGATATAAGTGCAGCCGTGAGAAACAGATGCTATGAAGTGTTTGCAGCAAATTCGTCTTTCTACAAGATGACTAGTGGTTACAACAAGATGTCTTGATTTAATTTGGTTTTATATTTTTAGACTCTTGTTAATATGCTAATCAGAAAGTCTTAACTTACCACTTACTTGAAACGGTTTTGTTTTTTTGGGAAAATATTTCGGATCACCCTTCGAAACAATTCTGGAAACAGGACGCTCAGGGTGCTTCCAGAATAAGCTGCGAAAAACAATTCTCCATGTTTTTATCTTTTGGATTTTGAGCAGCTTCTCCAAAATTTGCAAGAAAGATTTTTCTATGGAGTATCTTACCCCTTACCCTAAAAACGGTTATTAAAATCTAAGGGGATTTGCAAAATCTTTTTGAATAAAAAGAATATCCAATTTTTGGCAAGTGGATAAGGTTGTTGAGAAAAACATGGGCTAGTTGCTGAGAATCACCGCCTTATGCACACGGTTTAGGAAGTGTTCCCAGCTCATGTTTCCTCATCCCTTGTGGCTAAAGAATTCTATATTCTTTAGGGATTTTAGTTTCCAAAAATTTGAGGAATTGTTTTTCCAAGCACTATATAAAGTTGCTTCTTAGAACATTAGAAGCATCGGTTTTCAAAGGCAAAAATTCAGTGTTCATGAGCTTAAAAGTTTCAAAAGAAAACCGTGTCTAGTGAGTGAGTTATTTGAGCTTTCAAAGTTGGCATACTAGGACTTCATTGTACCCTATATTAGCTTAGTTGAGAAGCATTGTAATAGGGTATTTTTCTTTATATTCTTCTTTCACAAAAGTGAGTTGAGTGTGTGTCCAAATCAAGGGGATTTTGGACGTGGGGTAACCTGTCTTAGGGAAGACGGTTACGTGGGTTGCAATTTGTAACAAGGTGTGTTACTATTGTAATGTGATTAGCCCGTTTAGTGAAGTGTGTAAATCCTACACGAGGTAGGTCGTGGTTTTTCACCTCAGTTGGGCTAGAGGTGTTTTCCACGTGAAAATCCTGTGTCCATTATTTTCGCATTCAATTTTGTTGAATTTTCGGTTCTGCATATCTCAGAAACAGCCTGCGCGAATAGGGTCTAAGACTGTTTGCCAGCATATTGCGAAAATCGGACACCACAATTCACCCCCCTCTTGTGGTTGTGTACTCTCTAAAGCAACAGAGGGATATAATAAGTATGAGTTATGCACCTACATAGATAGTGATTGTTCTATATGCTTTAGAAAAAGATCATTATTTCCAGAGTTTATGTGGAAAAGAGCTAAAAATTCTTTACAAGTGAGAATAGCTGATAATAGTATTATGAACCATAATGAGGCAATAGAAGGGTTATCCATACAATTAGGAGGAGTCTAATGCATTATACCAGTTCTATGGGCTACTGATCAACCCTCTCATGATATGATTATTGGAAATAATTTTCAAAGATTATATTCTCCATGCACACAGACCATAAACCATATAATATTCACGATAAATGGTCACTCTGTTCCTATTGAAAAACTAAGTAAGGCTTATACACATCAGAAGATTGAGTTTGCACGTAGCCAGCATGGTGAGAAGGTAATGCCAGCACAACGTGAGGTAGCACTGACAATCGTATTACTTGAATTATCTATTAAAGAATAGATTATCGAACAACAAGGAAAATTATGAAAAGAACTCTACTCTGATAATCCACTAAATTTTTGGGATAAAGATAAGACCTTTGCCAAAATTACTTTGGTAAATCCCAACACTATTGTTTGAGTTAAACAAATGGTATATACACACCAGGATATCCAAGAATTCGATAAACAAATTAAAAAACTTCTAGATAAAGGATTAATCAGGAATAGCAAGAGTCCTCACACCAGTCCCACTTTCATGGTAAGAAATCATACAGAAGAAAAAAGAGAAAAAGCAAAAATGATAATCAATTATAAAAAGCTTAATGATAATACTGTCTTTGATGGTTATCATATTCCTAACAAAACTGTCCTTTTCAATAGAATCCAGGGAGTCTCTTGATTCTCAAAAATGGATTGCAAAAGTGGTTATTGGCAAATAAAAATGGATGAAGAAAGTATTCCTCTAACTGCATTTAGTGCCCCACAAGGACATTATAAATGGATAATAATGCCATTTGATCTTACAAATGCACCTTAAATATTCCAAAAAAGAAGAGATAACATCTTTAAAGACCTTAACTATTGTTGTTTAGTTTACATTAATGATATCCTTGTCTTTTCAAAGACTATAGAATAACACAAGAACGATGCCTTAGCTGTCACCCAAAGATGCATTGATCATGACATTATACTTAGTAAGAACAAATGCATTTATGCTAAGCAAAAAATTGAGTTTTTAGGCTTAGAGATAAAAGTTAGACAAATTATCCTACAAAAGCATATTCTGGAGAAAATAGAAAATTTTCCTGAAAAAATTAAAGGCAGGAAACAACTGGAAAGATTTCTTGGATGCTTTACCTATGCCTCAGATTTCATTAAAGATTTAGCTAGCTTAAGAAAGCCATTACAGCAGAAACTTAAGAAAGAAGTAAGTTGGACATGGACCATTAATAATACAAAGATTGTTTAAAACTTCAAAAAGATGTGCAAAAATCTTCCTGTTCTTAATTTGTCTAATGAAATAGATGATTTAGTTCTTGAAATAGATGCCAGCAATGAACACTGGAGTGCGATACTCAAAATCAAATAAGGAGAAAAACTCTGCAAATATTACAGTAGAAGTTTTAATAAGGCAAAATGTAACTATCTTACAATAGAAAAAGAAATCCTTGTAGTCATAAGAGGAATTGAAAAGTTCTTAATCTTTTTAGCCCCAAAACCTTTTCTTATTCGAACTGATTACAAAGGAATACTTGGTTTTGTGAAAAAGAATTTATTAAGCATGCAAGCGCAAGGGCGACTCTTGTGTTGGCAATTATGGCTTAACTAGTTTTTCTTCTCTATTGAACATATACAGGGATCGAAGAACTCTCTGGCAGATAGTGTAACTCTAGAACTCGCCAATGGTGATCATCAAAGCCGACCTCCTTTTAGAAAAGGAGGAAATCCTTAATAAAATGTCATTCCTACTAGAACGGGTTACACCTGCTAGTAAAGTCCTTATTGATAACCTGGAATTCGATACAAAAGTAGATCACATTTTGGTCTACTTTCTACTGCCTACCTAATAGCCCAAAGATTTTCCCTTTTACAGTTATAAGTTAGTTACCTTCAGTGTCCTTATGATATACAAGAAAAAATAAGTTCTCATGTTCGAGAGAAATGGTTCAATGAGTGGTATGCAGCCTACATCGACTTTTATCACGATTATTCCTAGGACATTTAGGAATCTTGGAGAACGATAATCTATTTTTCCGACAGATCTGGAGTTGATGGTGTTAGTTTTCCAGCAAACTCATTATCTCCAAATGACCCTATCTTTAAAACCTGGGAATACGGGATGGTACTTTACTTCATAGAAATCCCAGATCTAAAGTTCCCATTTTTCTCAAAACTAACAAAATTTTAACAATGCATGTTCAAAAGGATCAATTGGATTGTTATATCTCTTGGTCGTCCAACAAAAGTCCCAGTTCGCAGAGGCCTAAATTTAGAAGTGTATAACGCATTAATCGAATATGAAAATGGAAAAGCCAAACCAGCCCATTATCTTATTCAAATTGTTGATTATGACAATCTCAATGATCAATGACAAGAATGGATTTCTGAACTACCAATGCATCTAGTTACTGATCCTGCTTTAGTAAGAACCATTGGATTTTTCAACATTTATCATCAAAGTTGAGCATGAATTGAACAGGGAAAAATGTTAATGCATTGTGAAAATACTACCTTCGCCTATGACAATAAGTTTAAAGAGTGCATGAAGGTAGAAGGAGTAGTATCAGAAGATATTTTTGATTATCTCTTTAATGTTGGAGCTAGAAAATTCTTATCAGCAAAAGAAAAGAAATATCTACTTGAATTATTTGAAAAATAGGATCCAGAGCATCTTAAGCAACTTGATGAAGATTTTGATGATTATCCAGATAATGATAGCCTAGAAGATATAATTGGAGATGAAGGCATGCAGAATCTCAATAATTATGACGGGTCTTGTCATCATTAAAGGCTCTGAAATGTGGCTGCCCCATTATTGTACTATCTTGACAAGTGTCCAGTTTGTAAAATAAAGCAGTGCACTGTAGCCATCAGTGTGCACTGTATCTGTAATGCCCCAAAAAGTACATGATTCCTTACTAGCATTCGCTTACTTAAGTTCACCAATTAGAGATAATAACCCAATGAATGGGGCGTTACCTCCATCAAAAAAGGATAAGGCTTCCCTTACATATATGCAAACTTAGCCATAAAACCAAAGTTTACCCTCAAAAGGGCATTCACATCATCACAACCATTCAAACCGTTTAGTTATATACAGAAACGATTCTAACATCTCAATCATCTTCAAGGATTACACCAAAATACATAATTCAGTTAAATATACAGTTTCAACACCAAAATACAACACAATATGATATGATAGCATCTCAGCACTGATACACCGCCAATCACATGGACAGTCCTGGCTCACTTATCACCTTCAGCCGTCCTGCCTGCCTGAGGGCGGTTCACTGAACATTTTCCTAAAACAAAATATGAAAACATTTCGAACTGTGAGCCAAAGCTCAGTACATGCATTCCTGCAATGTTAAAGATTCACTGAAAATTTATTTGGGCCTGCTTTGCAATTCATTTTAATTTTAAAACAGGGAATGAGATGCATATAAAATTGAATTGCCAATTATTATCTGTTAGTGCACCGCTGAGTAACTGTTACGATCTGTGAATAGGTGTACACCTGCCTAGCCGACCGAGGGACCTGGCCTGAAGCCGCGCGGGTAACTGGAGGGCAATGCCCTGTAACTGATAACTGATGGGGTCACTAATTATGTGATATGGTACAGATTAAATTTATTCATTGATATACTTACCAAAACATTATGATTTCGATGAATACGTGCTGATTTCTAAAGATACAGGCAATGAACATATCTGGAAGTTTTAAATGCAAGGTCACGAAGCAATAAGATGTATAAAAGTGGAAGAAATGATAGACTAGGCCTAGATTTTGTACAAAATTATCGTTGTAGGAACATACGATTGGCAAAAGTATTTATTCATAGCTAATAATTTAGAAAAAGCAAAGTAAGCATAACAGAGGCTTAGAAAGAATGACTCATAACTTAATCATCTAACCTCGGATTGGGACTCCAAACCTCAATGTGGAAAGCTTAAGAAGTCCCAAAAATCTTTCATTTAGAAGACCAAGCTTGATTCCCTCAATAGGATTCCCAAAATGAGACTAGAACCAAAGCATGTCAGTTTTGGCCCGTTCTGTGCAGTTTCAGTAAAATGATCTCAGATTAATGCGATTCAAGAGTTATTTTAAAGCTAACACACTGACCTATCTACTCATAAAAAATTATAATTTTTTACTAGGCCGATCATTCCCAGTTTCATCTCAAAGGTTGTCCTATTTTTCTGGAAATTTCAGCCTCACTGTTTGAGTTTGTTCCCTCACTTTTCACACAAATCCTTAACTTAAACCATTCTTTAAAAGCATGTAAATATACTTTGGTCCATCCTAACATCATACAAAAATACCACACTCAAATTTACTTCCTATTCGTATCCAATAAAACTCATTTTCTAGTCACATATAGACATACTTTAACTTTAATACTAGTTTGGTCCAAACCATGCATTCTTGGATAGAACCCTAACTTAAGGTCAACTTGAACTCACTCCCATCATTTCAAACCACCATAAACATCATAATAAACTTCAATAGATTAAAAGATGATCAAAATCAGGGATAAAACAATCATTATCCAACATTTAAACATGAAGCTTGCATGATTAAGAAGCAACCCTAACCCTAGCATCATCCAACTTCAACACCACCATGATCAACACCAAAAACTCTTATTTCTTATCAAAACATCATGATCAACACTCAAAAACATCAAAATAAGAATCAAAACTAAGATAGAAATCAAAACCAACAAACAAAATTCAAGAGTACTCACTTTGAGTGCAAATATGTTGAGATGGAGATGAGATTTAGGGGTTTTGATGATCGAGGATGATTGCTTGAAGTACTAGGATGTCAGAGGGTGTCAAAGATCACCGAAAATTGGCCGAAAACTGGCTGGAAAATAGCTCGGAGCTGCTACCTAGCTGATGCTGTGGAGGAGGAGAGAGAGGAGAGAGAAAATGAGCTTGGAATGGATTGTGTGTGTTTTGACTAATCAAATGCTTGACTGAGGTTTTAGCTAATAGAATCATCCTCTTTACACTAACCATGGTTAAGTTTAACCATGGTAATTAGTTTGATTAATAGTCAAACTTGGTGGGCTTCAAAACGGCCGAAATAAATTGGGTTCGGGAATAAAACGCATCGTAACGATAACGTTTTTACAAAACTAAAAATTAAAGCTTTGAAATGTGACGGAAAACAAAATAAATTATGTAGATTAAACTTGTTAGGGCCTACTATCAAATCTTCCACAGTTTTCGCTAATCAATTAGATAAACAATTAAAATCCAAATCACCAAGTGAGGGCCCAAATAAAATTTTTCCACCGGGGTGAATATATAAAATAAATGAAATGAGAGAAGAAAAATTATGCATGAATTAAACAAATAAGCATAATTAAATAATTGTAGGGTTGGGCTATTACGCCTTCCCCCCTTCAAGAGTTTCGCCTTCGAAACCTATGACTTTTTCATTTAATGCAAGATTACGTCAAATAATTGTGGATATTTGGCTTTCATTTCCTCTTCAATCTCCCAAGTAGCTTCCCGGGATGTATGATCTGACCATAACACTTTGACTAGAGGTATTTGTTTGTTGCGTAACTGCTTAATCCTATGATCTAATATTTAGATTGATTGCTTTTCATATACTAAACCCGTAGTGATTTCAATAGGTTCGGGAACAATGGCGTGGTTTGGGTATGGGGTATATTTTCTAAGTTGAGAGATATGAAACACGTTATGCACATGTTCTAGCTCTACCGATAAATCCAGACGGTAAGCTACAGGATTCAGCTTTTCAATGATTTCATATGGTCCAATATATCTTGGACTCAATTTGCCTCGAACCTAAACCTTTTGACACCCTTTGTTGGCAATACCTTTAGAAAAACTTTATCGCCCACTTGAGACTCCAAAGGTCTCCTTCTCATGTCCGCATAACGCTTTTGTCGACTCTGAGCAACCTTAATATGTTCTCGAATCCTTCTTATAGTTTCCATAGTTTCTTGGAGCATATCAGGGCCTAGAATCAATACTTCATCCAAATCACTCCAGCACAGTGGGTTCTACATTTGTTCCCATATAGAGCCTCAAATGGGGCCATTCTGATGGTAGAATGATAGCTGTTGTTATAAGAAAACTCCACCAAAGGCAAATCTTCTTCCCGTTTTCCTTGGAACTCTAATGCACAAGCTCTCAATATGTCTTCTAGAATCTGATTCACTCTTTCCGTTTGCCCATCTGTTTCAGGGTGATAGGAGCTACTGAAGTTTAGTTTGGTCCCAAAGGCCTTTTGAAGTGCTTGCCAGAAACGTGCTTGGAATCTTTGATCCCTATCTGAGATTATGTCTAAACGGATCCTGTGCAGACGGACTATCTCCTTAACATACAATTAGGCTAGTCTTTCAACTCCCCAAGTATCCTTAATTGGCAGGAAATGAGCCGACTTCGTGAGTCGATCAACTATGACCTAGATAGCATTCTTTTTCGAGGCAGAAAGGGATAAACCCATAACAAAGTCTATTGAGATCGAATCCCACTTCCAAGTGGGAATTTCTAAGGGTCGTAGTTCACCCACAGGATGCTGATGCTCTACTTTAACTTTCTGACAGGTTAGACACTTGTTCACATATTCTGCAACGTCTTTCTTCATATTATTCCACCAGAAGTATTGTCTCAGATCTCTGTACATCTTGGTGCCTCCTGGATGCACCGAATAATGAGTATTGTGAGCCTTTTCCAAGATCTGCTTCCTCAATCCTTCATTTTTAGACACACATAGGAGATTTTGGAACCGCAGGGTCCCATCCTCGTGTACTACAAATGCCCAAGACATCCCTTTTTTTAAATTTTTCTTTATTCTTTGGAGTTCGAGATCACTTTCCTGGTTCAGTCGAATTTCCTCTACTAGGGAAGACTGTACGGTAAGTGCTGATAATTGAGCATTTGTTTGCCCGTAGGACACCAATTGAATCCCAAAGTCCTCAAGTTCTCTCAAGAGGTTCAATTGAGTAATCACCATAGTGTTTGAGCTATGTTGTTCCTTCCTACTCAGGGCATTCGCCACCACATTTGCTTTATCGGATGATATTGAATCTGCAAATCATAGTCTTTAAGCAACTCAAGCCAACGCCATTGCCTCAAATTGAGCTCCTTCTAGGTAAAGATATACTTTAAACTTTGATGATCAGTATAGATCTTGCATAGTACTCCATATAAGTAATGTCTCCAAATTTTCAACGCAAAGACCACGGCTGCTAATTCCAAGTCATGAGTAGGATAATTTCTCTCGTAAGGCTTAAGCTGCCGACAGGCGTAAGCTACTACCTTATCTTCCTGCATCAGAACACACCCTAATCCATTCTTTAAAGCATCACTATAAATTGTTTATTCCTTACCTTCCATTGGTAGTGTTAGAATTGGGGCGGTAGTTAGTCACTGCCTTAGCTCTTGAAAAGCTTTATCACATTTTTCAGTCCACTCAAACTTGTTCGCTTTCTTCAGTAGATTGGTCATGGGTGAAGCTATCTTTGAAAAGTCCTTGACAAATCTTCAATAATAACCTGCTAAACCTAGAAAGCTTCTAATCTCAGTGATATTAGTAGGCCTTGACCACTCTGTGATTGCCTTCACCTTTTGGGGGTCAACTTTGATTCCCTCTTTTGTAACCACATGTCCCAAGAATACCACTTCTTCCAACCAAAACTCGCACTTCTTTAATTTGCCATAAAGTTGATGCTCCCGTAGTGTTTGCAATACCATCCTCAAATGATCAGCATGTTCATCTCTGTCCTTAGAATAGATAAGAATGTCATCTATGAACACCACTACAAATTTATCTAGGTAGGGTCTGAAGACTCTGTTCATAAGATCCATAAAAGTTGCGGGAGCATTGGTGAGGCCAAATGGCATCACTGTAAACTCATAGTGACCATACCTAGTTATAAACATAGTCTTGGAGATGTCTTCAGGTCTAATCCTAAGTTGGTGGTACCCTGATCTCAAATCAATCTTAGAGAAGACTCCTGCACCTTGCAATTGGTTAAACAAGTCATCTATCCACGACATAGGATATTTATTTTTGATGGTGATCTTGTTCAACTCCCTGTAGTCAATACACAACCTTAAGATTCCATCCTTTTTCTTTAAGAACAACACTGGGGCACCCCATAGTGACACACTAGGCCTAATAAAACCCTTCTGCAATAGCTCTTCTAACTGATGCTTCAGTTTCTTAAGCTCGGTTGGGGCCATACGGTATGGGGCTTTAGAAATAGGTTTAGCATCAGGGATTAACTCAATTCCAAAATCAATTTCCCTTTGTGCGAGTAATCCTGGTAACTCTTCAGGGAAAACATCCTCAAACTCATAGACTATAGGAATATTTTCAGCTTCCTCTTCTTTTGCTTGGGTGTCCATAGCATAACACCAACATCCCATACATCATTGACATAATAGCTTACTTGCTTTCATAGCAGAAATCAAGAGATAGGATTTTTCCTCTCTTCGCCCATAGAAGAATACTTCTCCCCCATTTTCATCTTTCAAAACCACTTTAAGCTCCTTATAATTAATCTTAACTCCATAGGTGTGTAACCAATTCATTCTCAAAATGATGTCAAAATTAGACAAATCAAATTGAATCAAATCCACAAGGAGGGTGGTTTCACCAATGGTAATGGGAACAAATTTATAGGAGATATGACATTCAATCACACAATCATTGAGTAGCTTGATCCTATAATTGGTTTTCATTCTTCTATCTTCTAAGTTCAATTGCATAGCAGATCGGGTGGATATAAATGAATGAGTAGCACCCGAATCAAATAAGACACAAAATGACTTTGAATTTAAAAAGAGAATTCCAGTGACTGCCATACTAGAGGTGGGAGCTTCTTTCTTACTCATTACATACGCCCGTTCCACTGTTACAGGCCTTGGTGGTGGGGCCACTTGGTGAGGTGGGGCCAAGGGTTTTGCTGCCCCTTTATCTATAGCCTTCATCCATCGGGGGCATGCAGCAATCAGGTGTTCAGGGCTTCCGCACCACATGCACTTATTAGTTCTTACTCGGCATTCAGGGGTGGTGTGGTTTATTCTGCGGTACTTCGCACAGGGTGCTGTCGAGCCTACAGGATGGCTCTTAGAGGGAACAAGAGTAGGTTTCTTTTAGTTTTGGTTCACACTCTCACTCGAAGTCCCTCGCTCAAACCCCTTTCTCTTTTAGTTGATTGGATTCAGTGCTCTTAACTCCGTCTTCACTCGTTCCACTTCAGCCGCTCGCTCATATAGTTCTTGGTAAGTCAGAATTAGTTGTCTAGCTAATTGATTCCGAATATAGAAGGCCCGACTCTCTTCAAACCTCCTCATTTTCAACCTTTCAGATGACACAAATTCAGGAACAAACCTAGCTAATTCGGTGAACTTACTGGCGTATTGCATCACAGTCATGGTGCCACTCATCTTAAGCTCCATAAACTCTTTCTTCTTTTGTCTTTGGACCACAACTAGCTAAAATTTTGCCCTTAACTCACTTAGGAATTTATTCCAGGTAAATTCAGGCCCTACGAGCTTATCTTTCATAGTATTCCACCAGATGTCAGCTTCACCGGTCAAATAATATGTCCCAATATTTACTTTTTTTTCTTCTGGCACCTCTACCACTGTAAAGATTTTCTCCATTCCTCTTATCCATTCCTCCAGTACTACTGGATCATAAGATCCGTCATAAACTTTAGGGTTACGCCGCGCTACCCTATCTGCTAATTTATCCTCTCTAGGAGGGGTTTCAGCAGGTACTTGGGGAATCCGCTTCATCAATTCAGCAACTAAGGTTGGCCAGTAACTCGGGTTTCCTAAGTTGCTAGCTAATTTAAAGGGCAATGGTGGCGTGTCACCATGTTGTGGCTCCTGGCACGAGGCTTGATCACCCAATCCCTGGCCTTGCTCCAAATTGTCCTCTACCTGAACCTCAAGGTTGTTTTACACTGACTGAGACATTCTGATCATACATTAAATGAAACAATTCAAACACTGGAACCTCTAGACATATAAGATAAACATGTCCAATAAATACATAGGAGATGGCTCAAAAATTATTTCATAACTCAAAGCGTCATCATTTCATTTCACAACTGCTTACTTACACACATAACTGTTGATTTATATACATGAGCAACAAAAGTATATTACACCTAGCTGAGTAAGCAAGACTAGCTCTGACTCCTACCCTAACACTAAACACTAAATAGCCTCTAGACACTAGATCTATCACATGACCAAAAAGAGTTACAGATCATGTTATCACGGTCGAAGAGGATTGGACTAACTATATACAATATCAGATGCCACATAAAATATAACTATCTAATCCAACCATACCATATATACATACAGGGCTCAAAATGAAAACCACTACACCAACCCCTAAAACCACCTAACGATCCCTAGATGGATCGTAATCCGGGTCAGACTCATCATCAGGTTCTTCACCTGAATCGAAGCTGCCCGTAGATGCCTCTGACTCGGCGTCATCGACCTTTTGCTAAACCTGTTGCTCCACCATCAACTCATCAGCCTCCTATTCCTATTGCTGCTCGACCCCCACCTCGTCAATGTCTTGATCCTCCTCGGGATCATCCTCCTTGGGATCATCCTCCTCGGGATCATTCTCCTCTCCCTGATGGCCCTCATCCCCAGAACTAATCACCACTAAATCTGGGGTGTCGGGGAGGTCTATCACCATGTGAGCCTCCGCAGGGCTATCGAGCGTCAGTGGGGTACTTGGTGTGGGCAAGAAGGGTGGCCCCCGTGCTGGTGCTGGGGAGAAGTGTGGCTCCTATGCTGGTGCTGGGGCTGCAGGTAGGGGATGGGCTTGATGTAGGGAAAAGACATGCTGAAGAGTTTTCATAGTAATTCCCCTCAACTCAAACTCCTCTCTCAACAACAACTCGGTAGTGATAGTCGTCCAAGCCCCCTGGGCTTGAAATCTAGGCCCGTCCAAACCTGGTTTCGCTGTTATCATAAAGTCATGATAACAATGCCTAAACTCCACCCATGGGCCAACCAGGGGTAAGGACCAAAGCAGTTTCTATGCACAGACCGTAATACTATGGAATTCAGAGTAAGGGTCCTGTGCATACGCCTCTATACTAGCATGTAGCAGCACAATGTGAGTAATCATAGATCCACCCGGCAATATATTAACACCATAAGGATCCATCTAACAAAGAAAACACATATGTGAGAGGCATACATATCCATAAATAAGGAACACGCAAATGGAAGCAACTTGCATTCTAATATCAGTACTACACTCCTAATATCACTCTAGCAGTATACGATAGCCCCCTCATGACAACCATTCTCACCCTTTAATTTCTAACTCTACCTTCCTCAAGAAAATCTCAACCTGACTCTGATACCAAATCTGTAACGCCCCAAAAAGTACATGATTCCTTGCTAGCATTTGCTTGCTTAAGTTCACCAATTAGAGATAATAACCCAATAAACGGGGTCTTACCGCCGTCCAAAAAGGACAAGGCTTCCGTTACATATATGCAAACTTAGCCATAAAACCAAAGTTTATCCTCAAAAGGGCATTCACATCATCACAACCATTCAAACCGTTTAGTTATATACAGAAACAGTTCTAACATCCCAATCATCTTCAAGGATTACACCAAAATACATAATTCAGTTAAATAATTAGTTTCAACACCAAAATGCAATACAATATGATATGATAGCATCTCATCACTCATACACCGCCAGTCACATGGATAGTCCTGGCTCACTTATCACCTTCAGCCGTCGTGCCCGCTTGAGGGCGGTTCACTATATATTTTCCTAAAACAAAACATGAAAACATTTTGAACTGTGAGCCAAAGCTTAGTACATGCATTTCTGTAATGTTAAAGATTCACTGAAAATTTATGTGGGCCCACTTTGCAATTTATTTTAATTTTAAAATAGGGAATGAGACGCATATAAAACTGAATTGCCAATTATTATCTGTTAGTGCACCCCTGAGTAACTGTTACGATCTGTAAATAGGTGTACACCTATCAAGTCGACCGGGGGACCTGGTCTGAAGCCGCATCGATAACTGGAGGGCAATGCCCTATAACTGATAACTGATGGGATCACTAATTATGTGATAAGACACAGATTAAATTTATTTATTGATGCACTTACCAAAACATTACGATTTCGATAAATACGTGCTGATTTCTAAAGATACAGGCAATGAACGTACCTGAAAGTTTTAAATGCAAGGTCATGGAGTAATAAGATGCACAAAAGTGGAAGGAATGATACAGTAGGCCTGAATTTTGTACAAAATTATCATTGTAGGACCATACGGTTAGCAAAAGTATTTATTCATAGCTAATAATTTAGAAAAAGCAAAGTAAGCATAACAGAGGTTTAGAAAGAATGACTCATAACTTAATCATCTGACCTCGGATTGAGACTCAAAACCTCAATGTAAGAAGCTGAAGAAGTCCCAAAAATCTTTCATTTAGAACACCAAGCTTGATTCCCTCAATAGGATTCCCAAAATGAGGCTAGAACTAAAGCATGTCAGTTTTGGCCCGTTCTGCGCAGTTTCGGTAAAATGATCATAACTTTTTCCACAGACCTCGGATTAATGCAATTCAAGAGTCATTTTAAAGCTAACACACTGACTATTTACCCACCAAAAATTATAATTTTTGGCTGGGCCGATCATTACCAGTTTTATCTCAAAGATTGTCCTGTTTTTATGAAAATTCCAACCTCACTGTTTGAGTTTGTTCCCTCACTTTTTACACAAATCCTCAACTTAAACCATTCCTTAAAAGCATGTAAACATACTTGGTTCCATCTCAACATTATATAAAAATACCACACTCAATTTCGCTTCCTATTCATATCCAATAAAGCTCATTTTCTAGTCACATATACACATACTTCAACTTTAATACTAGTTTGGTCCAAACCATGCATTCTTAGATAAAACCCTAACTTACGGTCAACTTGAACTCACTCCCATCATTTCAAACCACCATAAACATCATAATAAACTTCAACAGATTAAAAGATGATCAAAATCAAGGACAAAACAATCAATATCCAACACTTAAACATGAAGCTTGCATGATTAAGAAGCAACCCTAACCCTAGCATCATCCAACTTCAACACCACCATGATCAATATCAAAAACTCTTATTTCTTATCAAAACATCATGATCAACACTCAAAACAAGAATCAAAACTAAGATAGAAGTCAAAACCAAGAAACAAAATTCAAGATTACTCACTTTGAGTGCAAATATGTTAAGATGGAGATGAGATTTAGGGGTTTTGATGATGGAGGATGATTGCTTGAAGTACAAGGATGTCGGGGGGTGTCGGAGATCGTCGAAAACTGGCCGAAAACTGGCCAAAAAATAGCCCAGAGCTACTGCCTAGCTGATGCCGTGGAGGAGGAGAGAGAGGAGAGAGAAAATGAGCTTGGAACGGATTGTGTGTGTTTTGAATAATCAAATGCTTGGCTGAGTTTTTAGCTAATAGAATCATCCGCTTTACACTAACCATATTTAAGTTTAATCATGGTAATTAGTTTGATTAATACTCAAACTTGATGGCTTCAAAACGGCCGAAATAAATTGAGTTTGGGAATAAAACGTATCGTAACGATAACGTTTTTACAAAACTAAAAATTAAAGCTTTGAAATGTGACAGAAAACAAAACAAATTACGTAGATTAAACTTGTTAGGGCCAACTATCAAATCTTCCACAGTTTTCGTTAATCAATTAGATAAACAATTAAAATTCGAATCACCAAGTGAGGGCCCAAATAAAATTTTTCCACCAGGGTGAATATATAAAATAAATGAAATGAGAGAAGAAAAATCATGCACGTGAATTAAATAAATAAGTATAATTAAATAATTTTAGGGTTAGGCTATTATAGTATCCGTGTGAAAAATTAGTGTGCACTGTAGCCATTAGGGCATCCTAGGTATCCCTATCCCCTCTATAAAGAGAGAGGTCGAGTGCTGAGAAGGGATATGGTCATTTGAGCATTCTTGAGTGCAAGAGAAGTCAAGATTATGCATTTCTCTATGAGTAAGCATATTTAATGATCTTAGCTTAAGTCCCTCTTTAAAGCTTTCCCTTATAATATTTCCACTTTCAAGCTTTCAATAAAAGAAATTTTCCTATGGAGAACGTTATCCAATTGAACCTTATGTCTTAAATATTATAATTTCTTGATTAAAGTTTCACTATCCTTGAAAAAGATTAAAAATTTGATTATTGACTATGGTCTGACGTAGGAAATGAAATAGATCTGTGTTGTGCCAGATCTAGGGAAGGTGTGGTTGAGATTAGCAATCTCTGTAAACTGAAAGTTAGAGAAATGCTAGGTCCAGCACCGACTAAGTTTGGATAATGGTCAAACCTCTGTAATTAAGTTTTAATTATTTTTGCTAACCATGGTGGGCCTATAACCACAGAAAATATAATATATAAAATATAAGTGGTAGATTATGATAACGAGTACAAGTAAAGTCGTTATAAGAAGTTTAATCGATCAAAACAAGTATATTTTCTAAAAAAACCCCTAAAAACAGCTTATTTGCAAGTTTTACCTATTCCAGGGACTATTTTGTAATTTTTAAGAGTTCAAGGATTAAAATAATAAGAAAAGGACCTATAAATTAGTTGTCTGAAAACATAGGGTATCCCAAAATTAGTTTTAAAGAGGCATAGGCCTAAAAATAGTTACCATCAAAACTTATGGACCTAAGTATCGGTAATTCCAACTTGTATACCACACCTAAAAGAAGAAACACGACATGAGCTTAAGGGATGTTATCTTGGAGAACCAAGTGTCGTGGCAAGAAGAAAAGGATATGGTTGACATGGAGTGATAGTTAATGGCTGCTTTGGCGACAACCTGGCCGTATCGATATGTGCTGGTAGACAGCGGTAGATGACCAGATAGCAACAACCTCTTAGCACTAATAGAGGATGTTCAAAGTAGAGAAACAACAGAGGTTGGGTTTTTGGGTGCGAGAAAAAGATTGGCTTTTGGTCACTTTAACATATTCTCTCTCACTAGATTTTTTTAATTTAACTAGCTGACATAAGCACTCTTAGGCTTACAAATTATGCTAACTTCCCTTATATTTCCTAAATCCATATTACACTAGCCTAATTATAGTTATTTAATTTATTTTTTAATTTAAATGTCCCTGTTTTAGCTATCCATATATTTACTTTTCTTCCTGCCTTTTAATAGGAGTTGCACCATTCTTCCTTTATGCATAATATAATGCATGTCTCTATATTTAATCTTAAATACTGAAAAATTTTATAAAATGACACTGTAAAACATGGACAGGAGGACATTGACATTGTCCAAGCCCTGAAATAAATGAAAAAGTCAAATATTGAGTTGAAGTGTGCACGCTCAAAATTTTAAATATGTTTGATTTGTGAAACTTATGAGTTTAAGGATAGGCTGTTACAACATTTCACCTAAAAATAAGTTTCGTCCTTGAAACTTAAGATATAAAAGCTTATATCCCGACAACTAATAGTAATTAATGATAATGTGTCCAGGTTTTGATATTATGATGAAAATGTATCCAGGTTTTGATATTATGCATTGTATGAATAAGTCTAATGTGTCATTACTAGTTATCTGTTTATTTATAAATGTCTTCACCCCCTAGAGCTAACAGTGAAGGAGTTCTCAGTAAGCATTTGAAATATATTCCATCTTTGTAGTTTCTAGGGTAATTGCTCTCTATAACTTCTCAATTGTACTTATTGAAAAAATATGCCACAGTTACACTAAGCATAACTTGGTAGCATTAGCTTTAATTTCATTAAAGAATAAGTCTAACAGTATGATTCGATAAAAATTAGAGTGGTATCAAGGTAAATCAATATTTTTATGGAGAGAGCAAAAAAGGAAAATGATTAGCAGAGCAAGGACGTCTACTGTTAGGATAAAGATAACTTTGAGCATGAATGGTTTGAAAATGGACATTGATGAGGAGCATGAATATCCATATCCATATATTGACTACAGAAGAATGTAGGACAATATGAGCAAAAGAAGATGTAAAGATGGTCTATTTGTAAATTTTACACAAAGGGGCAATATGCTAAGTTTATGAACTCTGAAGATGAGCAACAAAATTTATTTATTCATACCGTGCCACTACTATTAAAAATCTCATCACTCAATTAAGATATTTAAATGGCCACATAAATCAGTATGAACTGACGTCGATGTGAATCTCATGTGACTCAAAGTGACCATGAGGTGAAAACTGAGAATAAATCAGACGAACTATGGATCTTTACCAACGCATTCTCTTTTATTAGATTAAGGAGGGTCAAATGTGCTTATTGATTCCAATAACCCGAATCGTCATGGGTTTTGGGTAAGTCCACTAAAATAAAAAGGATTGACAAGTTAAAGTAGTTAAACGGACATGCATTGTCATTACTTGAGAAGACTCTTGAGTGCTCTTAGGATTAGATGGCAAGGATGCAAGGCTGATAACGAAGTAGGTGGCAAAGATTGAAGAAAGAAAGCTATATTTGTAAGGCAAGCTCTCCATGGCAAGAGAAGGAATACTCACTGTTGGAGACCCAAGAGTCCGCAAAGTCAGCACACAAGTTAGTTATGCTGAGGTCATCAAAGTTTGTTAGCTTAACAACTTGTATATAAAAGGTTGAAGGTCATTTGAGAAAGGCGCTAAGTTTTTCCTCAGTTTTTTCATCTTGTACAGAGAGCTCAAATAAATGAAAACAATAATTCTCTCTCTCCTCCTCCTCTAGGCTTTAATGGAGGTTTGAAGAAACTTGATCTCTGCCTCAACATTTAACATGGTATCGGAGCCACAAATTTCTGGAAAACACTCAAGTTTGTTCTTCTGCTTTCAACTCGCTGTTTGATCTTTACTTTTGTTGTTTCTTTTCTTTTTCCCCTGAATCCCTCAAATACGTGATTGTTACGCTTGAGCATTGATCTTCTTGATAAGAATCTTGATTACATTTCTGAAAGAATGGCTGCGAGTTCAGAAAACTATACTGGACAAACAGAAATTCCAATGCAGTTAAGCAATTACAGTCTTGATCCTGGACATGTTTTGTATCTTCATCATTCCGATAACCCTAATTGTAGTTTGTCTAGTAACCTTCTTGTTGGCACCAATTATGCACAATGGAAGAGATCTTGTGAAGTGTCTCTGTCTGCAAAGAATAAAATGTCATTTGTGAATGGAGATTATCCTAAACCTGCAAATGATTCTCTATTGCTTCCCCTTTGGGAAAGATGCAACAATATGGTCATTTCTTGGTTGATGCATTCTGTGGATAAGGATATTGCTGCAAGCATCATATACACTCCTACTGCATCACAAATCTAAAAGGATTTGTCATAAAGATTTAGTTATAGTCAAGGGACTAAGATTTATCACTTGCAAAAAGAAATGAGCAACTTAACACAAGGCAATCTCTCTATTTCTGTGTATTTTACCAAATGTAAATAACTCTGGGATGAATATATAGTGTTGGTTGCTCCATGTTCTTGTGAGTCCACTGGTTCTGCTATGAAGATAATAGAAAGGAAGCAACTCATGCAGTTTTTGATGGGATTGAATGAGAGTTATCAGGTGGTAAGAAGCAACATACTAATGATCAATCCCTTGCCCTCGGTTAATCAAGCCAGCAACATGGTTCTTCAAGAAGAACAACAGAGGGAGATAAAGAATTCCACTGATCTCCATACTGAGATTGAATCCTCAGCATTTCTTTCTCAGCAAAGATTTCAGACTAATCATAATAGGCCTTCTTTAGCTGGTTATCCATCTCAAACAATTCATCATGGTTCACAACCTTCTGTGCAGTATCACAATGCTTCAGATGCAAGAAGAACTAGTGTGCAATGTAACTATTGTAGAAAGCCAGGTCACACAATCGACAAATGTTACAAGCTGCAAAGGCTAAAAGGACAAAATGACAAAGGAAGAAGACTTGCTGCTTCAGTGCAAAATACGAATCCAGGAATATCTTTTAATGATACTAGTTCGGTTCATCCTAACACGCAACAAGAGACAGCTGGAAATCACACTTTGACATCAGACCAATATGAACAGTTGCTCAGTTTACTAAGTAAACAAAATATACAAGTCACATCCAGTGTGGATGCTTCTCATTGTGCATACCTGGCTAGTAAGTGTTTTTGCTTGCTCACTGCTCAACCAAAGTAGAGCTGGATAATTGACAGTGGAGCTACCGATCACATCACTCCACACCTACACTTATTTTAGTCATATACTCCTATGGTAAACAACTGCTACATAACAATGCTAAATGGGAGATAAGTGCAAGTTGAACACATTGGCACTGTCACTTTAAATGCTGATATTACATTGCAAAATGTGCTACATGTGCCGGCTTTTCAGTTTAATCTTATTTTAGCAAGTAAATTAGCTAAATACATATCATCTAGTGTGATTTTCACACCAAACTCTTGCAATATTCAGGACCCTTTGAGGAACAAGCAAGTGGTTCTTGGTAAAGAACAAGGAGGATTGTACCTAGTAGATTCAGTTCCTAAAGGATCTTCAGCATCTTTGCCTCAACAAACCTCAAGGACAAGTTGTCTGTTAGTTTTAGAATTATGGAATTGCAGGCTTGGTCATCCATCTTCTCAACACATGGCTCAAATACCAGTGTTACCCTACAAGACACCTACCACCATATGCAGCATCTGTCCACAAGCTAAACAACATAGAAGTTCATTTCCTTCAAGCACTACAAAAGCAAATAAAGTTTTTGAACTTTTACATGTAGACATGTGGGGTCCATATAGGACACCTACATACGATGGTTTCAAGCTATTTCTTTCCATTGTTAATGACTACTCAAGGGCAACCTGGGTGTTTTTGTTATCATATAAGAGTAATGCTTTTTCTATGTTGGAAGCTTTCATCACTTATGTTGGTACCCAGTTTCATACTCAAGTACAGGTTATTAGATCTGATAATGGCTCAGAATTTGGAGACCAACATGCCCTAGCATATTACAAGAGTAAAGGGATTGTACATCAGACGTCATGTGTGGATACCCCCCAACAAAATGGGGTTGTGGAAAGAAAACATAAACAACTTTTAGAGGTTGCTAGAGCACTATTGTTTCAATCTAAGGTTCCTATAAGACTCTGGGGAGATTGCATATTGACAGCAACATATTTGATCAACAGATTACCAAATTTAGTGCTTGGGTTTAAGACACCTTATGAGCTGCTGTTCCATACTCAACCTACATATGAGCACTTGAGAACCTTGGGATGTCTTTGCTTTATGTTAACACTGAAACATGGCAGGACAAAGTTTGAATCAAGGGCCCAACCTTGTGTTTTCCTAGGGTATCCTGTAGCAAAGAAAGCATACAAAGTATACAACTTGATAACCAAGAAAATACATTACAGCAGAGACTTGGTTTTCCATGAACATTATTTTCCATTTCAACATTATCAACCTTCTGATATTACCTTACCAAATCATATTTTTATTACTTCAGAAAATGTTGATTTTCAACCTACTGTCCCAGCAATAAATGATGTTTCTCAACCTTTTAATGAGGACTCTCAACCCAGCATAAACAGACACCTTCAACCTTCACCACAAGATTCCACATCACAAGGTCCTCACACTTTTACTCCCATCCCTTCTAGTGATACCAACTCACAATTACAGCCTCTTAGACATCCAGAGCTTAGAAGATCAACAAGGACTTCAAGATCACCAACTCATTTATAGGATTATTTGTGTTCATACACTCAACAATCTCATCCATCTACAACATCTCACTGGTGCAACCTGGTGAAATTTTCTGCTTTGACCTTTGCTCAGCAGCATACTCTTATTCAGCTTGAACAACTTTATGAACCTACCACTTATAAAGAGGCTGCAGCTCATCCTCATTGGGTCCAAGCAATGAAGACTGAAGTTGAGGCCCTAAGAGCAAATCATACATGGACAGAGGTTGACCTGCCCTCTGGGAAAAAGGCAATCAGCTCAAAATGGGTGTACAAAATAAAACTTAAGGTAGATGGTTCACTGGAGAGGTATAAGGCTAGGTTAGTCATTCGAGGCAATACTCAAAAGGAAGGAATAGATTATAATGAAACCTTTTCCCCTGTGGTAAAAATGACCACTATCAGAACCATCATTGCCCTAACAGCATCAAAAAAATGGTCTCTGTACCAACTAGATGTTAACAATGCTTTTTTACATGGGGATTTATATGAAGAAGTCTACATGAAGATGCCAGAAGGAATTCCCAATCCTCAAAACAAAGTCTGTAAATTACAAAAATCCTTGTATGGATTAAAGCAAGCTTCAAGGCAATGGCATTCTAAATTGGCTGATTTTCTCAAAACTCAAGGCTATTCTCAGTCCAAGAATGACTAAGTCTTTTCCTTAAAACTTCAGGACAACACATGACCATTGTTGCAGTTTATGTTGATGACATTCTTCTTACAGGATCAAGCACCGAAGAGATCCAAGCTCTCAAGAGTAACTTACATACAGCTTTTGGCATCAAAGATTTAGGACAGCTTCATTACTTTCTAGGCTTTGAAGTATGTCACATGCCTGATGGAGTAAGTTTAACTCAAAGAAAATTCACTCAGGATTTGTTGAAGAGCTCTGGTCATTTGAATGCAAAGTCTACTGCTACTCCTCTTCCCCTTAATTGCAAGCTTGTATCTGATGACGGGGTTCCTCTACAAGACCCTACTATTTACAAGACCTATATAGGCAAGCTAAATTTTTTATCTAACACACGACCAGACATTGCTTTTGCTGTACAGACCCTAAGCTAATTTATGCAACGTCCCACCTCATCTCATATGGTAGCTTTAGACCATCTGCCACGATACATGTCTAGGAGCTCAGGCCAAGGCATTTTACTTCGAGGTGCTGACTCCTTAAAGCTCACTGCTTATTCTGACTCAGACTGGGCTTCGTGTCCTATAAGCAGAAGATCAGTAACTGGATACATTGTACTTTTAGATAAATCACCCATCAGCTGGAAATTTAAGAAGCAAAGCACGGTGGCTAGATCATCAGCAGAAGTCGAGTATAGAGCAATGGCTCAAGCAGCGGCTGAAATCACTTGGTTAGTCAGTCTTCTTCAGGAGCTAGGAGTTAATTAGCTAAAGCCATTCACCCTACATTGTGACAACCAGTCCGCTTTACACATCGCTCGCAACCCAGTTTTCTATGAGAGAACTAAACATATAGAGGTTGATTGTCACTTTACTCGTGACAAGGTCATGGAAGGGCTCATTCAGCTCAGCTATCTGCCTACACGTTCTCAGTTAGCTGATGTACTTACCAAGATATTGCCATCCCACCAGCACTGGTATTTGTTAACCAAGCTTGGTATGTTTGATCATCATCCCAAGCTTGAGGGGGGGTGTTGGAGACCCAAGAGTCAGCAAAGTCAGCACACAAGTTAGTTATGCTGAGGTCATCAAAGGTTGTTAGCTTAACAACTTGTATATAAAAGGCTGAAGGTCATTTGAGAAAGGCGTTAAGTTTTTCCTCAGTTTTTTCATCTTGTACAGAGAGCTCAAATAAATGAAAACAATAATTCTCTCTCTCCTCCTCCTCTGGGCTTCAATGGAGGTTTGAAGAAACTTGATCTCTGCCTCAACATTTAACACTCACAGTGGCATATAAGGGGCTGTTTGGTGAGATAAAATAGAATGGAACTTGAACCCTTAGGTATCAAGTTCCACTCTTTTGTGTTTGGTGCGCACTTTAGGGGGATAGAACTTGATATCTAGGGGTATCAAGTTCCCCCCAATCTTAAGGAACTTGAACCCTCCCATTTCCGAGGGGGTTCAAGTCCCCAATCCTCTGGAATCAACAACATCGTCGTCGTCGTTATTATTGTTGTTGTTAATGTTGTTGTTATTATTATTATTATTATTAATAATTATTGTTATTAACATTAATGATATAATTATTAATAACATTAATAATAAGCGTTATTGTAATTATTATTTATTAATAATAACAATAATTATTAATTGTAATTACTGATATTAATTAATAATTATAATTATAATTGCTAATTATTATTGATAATATTAATCATTATTATTATGATTAATAACAACAACAATTATGATTATAATTATTAATTATTAATACTAATATTAAGTAATAATTATAATTATTAATAATAATCATTATTTTTATTATTAATTATTACTACTAATTATTAATTATTACTACTAATAATTATAATTATGATTAATAATTATTATTTTTATTATCAATTATTATTATTTATAATTAATAATAATTAATAATATCAATTAATAATTATAATTATTCTTATTAATTATTCTTAGTAATAATAATTATTAATATTATTATTGAGTATTATTTTTAATTAATTAATATTATTAATAATATTTATAGTTAATAATAATTAATAATATTAATGTTAATATCAATATTAATAATTATTATGATAATATTAATTATTATTTTTATTATTAATTATTATTATTAATATTTATAATTAATAATAATTAATAATTTGAATATTAATATTAATAATTATTATGATTATTATTATTTGTATTAATAAGAATTATTTTTGTAATTATTATTATTAATTTTTATTTATATTGATAATTATTATAATTAATTATTATTATTAACAATTATTAATAATAATTATTATAATTACTATAAATTGTAAACTATAAATTATTATTATTAATTATTAATGTTACTTAATAATAATATTAACAATAATTATTTTTAATGTTAATAATAATAATAATAATTAATTATTAATATTAATAATATGAATAATTATTATTATTGATAGTAATAATAATGTTTATTATTATCATTATCATTAATATTACTATTATTGTTATTATTAATCATTGTTAATCATTATTATTTTTTAAAATAAAATAAATTTCACTCCATTTCATAATCTATAGCCAAACAATAAGGATTAGAACTTGATTTCATTCCTTTTCTCTCCAAACACATGAGTTTAGGATTCAAGTTCTACCCTTCATCCCTCAGGGATCATAACTTAATTCCATTCCATTCCATTTTCTCTCACCAAACAAGGCCTAAGAAGGACGAGAAGAAAGTTACAGTTAAGCATGATCAAATTAAGTGTTGGGTCAGGTCGGGTTGGGTTAAATGACTCTCCAACTCATTGATCATTGTCTAGTCAGAATCATGATAAAAGAGTTCAAAGTTGCCACTTTCAAGCTTGGTCCATGTTGAACTTTTAGAAATAAGGAGGTTCCAATCATTAAATTATGTAACACAATTAGGACATTAACATTGGATCTTAATGGGGTCTTTAGAAATATCATTATATAGAAATCACCCCTTGTTGACTAGAAAATGAAGTCTGAAAATATAACCTTAAGCAAATATAATAGATATCAAAAACGGCATCAAAACTGAACGGGAAAAAAAAAAAAAAAAAAAACAGAGTTAAGACCATTTACATGAGGGATACGACATTAAAAGGGTGATGACAAGCCGACAATGATTTTGGAGAACTATCAAAATTTTATTGTCACAATTTGACGTCAAGATTAAACCAAATTGGAAGGATCCAATAATGGAGAAAATAACAATAACAAACAAATAATAAAGTTGTAACCTGTAAGACTCCAAGAAGGCGGAGGCAACCAACAGGTATCACATGTTAATCTCGCCAAGAAGGTCGCACTTGACAGGTCAAGGAATTCCTATGATGGGAACGTATAAAGGTAAAGAGTCACGGGCTTCATGAAAGAGGAAGCTTCATTAGACAAATTACTAATGAATATCTCAATTCATTGAGAAGGAAATCCCCATATTAAAATTACAAAATAAGAAACGATTTGAATAATAGCTATCAATGAGTTCTTGATAGATGTTTATAAGGAAATAATTTTAATAGATTTCTTGAGCAATGAAGGTCACATCATGTACAGAAAAAGAATCAAATTGTTGTTTAGGGAAACATTAATCAAAGTGCCTTTAGGCTATTGAAAAACACAAAATCAAGAATGTGAATAAAACAAAAGAAGCAAGGGTCCTTGCAAAAGTGTATTTTAATATGATAGGAAGGAGTATCTATTGCATTTAGAAGTGCAAAAATTAGACATATTGTTTCCAAACGATTATATGTAATGACTACGAGCCCATGCCTAGATGGGAATATTGAGCGTCAGAGAACATATTTAGTTTTACTGTGAACATGTTCGAAGATTCTTGGGTTTAAACTGAACGGTTTTAAGGGTGTGGAATAGAGAAGGACAAATAATACGGAAGTTCATTGATCTTAAGGATAAAATTACACAAAACAAATCATGGAAAATTCACTAATCGTGTAATTAGTGTAGAATATGGAATATTAGGGAGTAGGGCCATTGATATTAAAGAGGAGCTTCACTTTGCAATTTGTAGGTGTCAACCCAAAATTTCCAAGTAAGTGATCTTGATTTGAATTATACATTCTCAAAGAGAAAGTAATCATAGTCTTCAATAATGTAATCTTTTGATAAGATTCAGTCATGGAATACGTTTCATAAGCCAACTTGTGGAACTGCTTAAAGAAAATTTAATATTGGGAACCCTACTTATAGCTGGCAGACTTAAAGAGGGCGATAAAATGAATTAATTGAAAATTGAATTATCAAAATTATTTATGAGATATGTAAATTCTAAGTTCCAACAATTGATAACAAGGAACAATCATCTAGTGTCAATTACTAACAGCGAAGAGAGAAAAAAAAACCTCAGTCTTGTGGCCATAGTCCAACAAGATCGGGAACGCACAAAATAACAGCTTTATAATAAACAAAATTTACGAAAGCAATTAAATGGGATTTTTGTTTTGTTTTATTTTCTTTGGATTTTTTTAGGGATTAAGGATCAATACAATTTGGAGGAAATTATAAAATAGCGTATGATGGGGTATAGTGGAATTTTAGTTAGTAACTTAGCCAAGGTGGAAAAAAAACTAGGGGTACTTGCTGGCCCGAACAACCTTAATCAAGTGTTATAAAGTTGAATCTTCATAATTTGAGTCTAGCCTAATTAGAGCAAACATAACTTTTAACTCTTAGGTAGAATTCCACATAGTTCACTCGCTGTATATATGTAGTCTTATATCGTTAAATATAAGACTGAACTTTGATTAGACTAATATATATAGGTTGTCCAAGTCCTGCAATATCGAATCTTCATAATTTTGTCGCAACTTTTAGGATCTTAAATAGAAAACTGCTAAATCCCTATTCCATAAATGTAATTCTACATTAACTACTAAGGATTTTAAGCTTCATTTCTAATTACCAGAGCATTTCCTCAAATGTCATTTGTCAGCTTTCTAGCTCAACATGTGTCCCATGAATCGATATGTAACTTTGTACACGAGAAGTCTTATGAAACCCTTGCAGCGATGACCACATTATACTTTGTACAGTCTCAGGCCATTGCGTATGGACTCTTTACAATTTACATAATGCTTTGATAAGTAATTTAATGAACTCATTGTTTCTCTTATGGTATCACTACCTAGTTACCTTCAATTAATGAGTCTCTTAATAATCTTTTATTCCTACTGCCACCATTACATGCACACGATAATAGGTAATCCACACAGTTTAAGTGCCGTCAACTTGATCCCTAAGATATTTTTCTCATGGTATAATATCGATTGTAACAAAAACTTTACATAACTTGTTTATTTCTAATAGTTTGTTTATTTCTAATAGTATCTTAATTGATACCAATACCCTGAAATAGTCCAAATATTTGCGTTACATTTCTTAGAAAATTTCCCATTACTTTATTATGGATATCTTAGTCCGCCGATACTGGCTCCTAATCCCATAAGAAAGTGCTACGTTATTCCCCTTTAATCTTCCTTTGGAATGCCCTACACTATTGTTCCCATTGGATTTAGTCACAATGACCTTAAATATAAAAGTTAACGTCAACAGAACAACCTAGGTTGAACTACCGAATGCTTTAAATATCCAAAGAGTGGCTCCTGTTTCATTTTCATAGCCCTAAAACACATTCATCATGTCAGCAACTCAATAGAAACTTGATTGGCTGTGACTTCAGTGAAAGGTAGAACCATAGTATTAATTTAGCACTTATGCCCAAGTATAATCGATTTAAGCACTAGGAATTTGACAATCTCCCCATTAGTGAGGTAATTCTAATAACTTTGTAATAGCTTCCATATATACAACAACATTATTGCAAGGTAGATGATTCTCTATATTTCTTTACATGTGTCCTCTAACTTTATATGCCCCTTTTTATGTATGAATACATGTATACATACATCGCCATCATGTAAAATATCACATAGAAGTCGTCTGATGCAGCATTCAAGTTGAAGTGTTGGACGAACATCATTAAACAAAGTTGTGCATTGTATGAATCCCATGTATCCTCAATCTTGACACCTTGTTCTATTTGCACCCCATAACCATGTAATAGTTAACATGATACCCCGCTCATATTCCCTTTCTATACTACATTCCCCTTTTCCCCCCCCCCCCCCCCCGGGGCTCTGAAATAAAGGTAGGGCCCCTCGAGAAAACTTCTATCTAAACTAGGGACGTGCACGAAGATAGAAGTGAATTATATTACTGGGGCCATTACACTCTTAAAGTTGCAAAAGTGAATTATATTACTTGGGCCATTAGACTCTTAAAGTTGCGAAGGTTCTTGACAACAAACAGCTAATAAAATAATAAGGAAGAGGAATAATAGTGGCGGAAATAAGGAAAATATCCTATGGGTAATCACCAACTATTGAAATTTCACTGCCAACATTCTCAATCACTGAAACATGCATGGCTCACAGAGGTCTCGAAACCTAGGCTCTGATACCATAAATGTAATGCCTCCGATCACTAACAATCTTATTAGTTTTAATAAACTTGCTATTAGTGATTATTTCAGCAGAAGACTTATTATCAGAAGCATTACCGCCGTCTTATAGAGGATAAGGTTAAAACTAAAAATAAAAGTTGACACTTTCCTATGTGTATCAAATACGCTACATGATGTAATCGTCAAATAGAGCAACACATGACATTATTAATTAAAATTAAGGCAAAATAGGACAACAGTATTTTAACTTCCGAACCCAAAATACTGCCTAACAGTCCACCGATCATATGCATAGATAATAGAAGCTTTTTGAACATTACTGTGAGCTTTTCTAGACCCCATTGCTCGCTCTTCCTTCACTTATATTGCGAGATTTGAGGGCTTCGTGATTGCTCTACCTAAAAATAGAAAAACACAAAAGACTCAAAGAATGGGCCGAAGTTTAATACGTTTACCCTTATACTGTAAAAAATAAAATTTATTTTTCAGTAAGCGCATGTGTTTCAATTTATTTTAGTTCGAAACGAGGGGAAGAGAGAATTAAAATTTTGTTAGTTATTATCTAAAAATAAAACCCAAATTGATGAGCTGATATGTACAATGTGATCATTGAGTAAGGTGTATACCTCCTAAGTCGAACAAGAAGCTTGACCTGAAGCAGCGCAGGTGAGTTGATGGGCTTAAGCCCGGATAATTATTAATTGATAGGTCCACTTAATTATGTGACAAAACAATGCTTGAAAATAATTCACTAAATACTTGTATATTATAAAATTTTGGATAGTTATAAAAATACGTGAAATGTTGAAAGATACATGCAGTAAATGTACATGAACTAGAAGTCTCATTCCTCATTAAGATAATTAATGAATGATCGGACATTTGACGACGATGGCCTCATTTGCTGTTCCAGATGGAGTCTTTTATTATTAATGAACTCCAATAGTTTTCAACATAATGCTTTTATTTTATATAAGTTCACACATGTACTTCGCTCCGATAGAAATAACTTTTTTTCAATTTATTGCTACTTATTTATTAATTAACCCATCCATATTAACACATTTACTCTCATTTGGAGTTTACTAAGTCACCAATTACTTATACCCCCAATTTAAGTGTTATTCATCTCTATTTTAGTTCTAATTTGGAGTTCTGACTTATGTTCAAGTATGACAATACATTTCTTTATTCATTTACGATGATTATTATCATTGTCATTATTATTATTATTATTATTATTATTATTATTATTATTATTATTAATTGCAACATCACATTGTTAAATATTCTCTTTGATGAATGTTGGCTAATATTGGATAGTTAATTCCTTGTGAAACATTATCAAGCATCAAGGCTCCTTTCTATTGCTACACTCACTATCCTTATGCCTCAAAAACAAAACTAAGAGATTCACTCAATTTTCTATTATCAATATTTTTGTTTATCTTAAAATTCTAAAATACCATATTTCCCTCCAATCTTCACCCAGTGCTCTTCTTCTTCTTCTTCTTCTTCTTCTTCTTCTTCTTCTTCTTTTCTTCTTCATCCCAACTAAGCAATGGCAAAATTCCAACCACAACACAAGCCATCAAATTTCCTAAAATAATAGCAAAACTTCTTTGATTCAACCCACCCAATAAAATAAAAATGTACTAGTTATAATAGTTCAAATCCATTATTAATCTACTACTCACAACATGAACACCCCACCCAACCCAACCTCATAAGTCCAAAATTTCCACAATCAACTTCAAATTCACAACACAAACACTTAGTTACTAAAAACACAACTTGTATACTACATCTAGAAGAAGAAACATGACATGGGTTCAAGGGATCTCGCTTTGAATAACCAAGTGAGATGGCAAAAAAAAGAGGATAAGGTTGACATGGGGTGATAGATGGTGGGTGCTTTGATGATAATCTGGTAGCATCGACATGTGCTGTGGCCGGTGGTAGATGACCATGACAACAGCAGCCTCTCTCAGCATGAATAGAGTATGTTTGAAGTAGAGGATCTGGAACAACAAATAAGGTTAGGGTTTTGGGTGTGAGAAGAACCGTGGCTTTTGGTCACTTTAACAGTTTAACTTATTCTCTTTCACCAGATTTTTTTAAAATTTTTTTAAACTAATAAAATCATCCCTATCTCACTTCCCTGGTCAACATAAGCATTTTTGGGCTTACAATTTAGGCTAACTTATCCTACATTTCCCAAATGTTACACCAACCTAATTAAAGTTTCTAAATTTAAATGTTTTTGTTTTAGCTATTCATACATTCCTTTTCTTCCCCCTTTTTAATAGAAGCTGTATCATTTTACTCGTAAAATATGTAGATGTCATTTTTTATAAAATTAATCCAAATGGTATTTTTATTAAAAAATTATTTTCTTCCTTTATCCATAATATAAATATGTGTCTCTATATTTACTCTTAAATACTGAAAAGTTTTATAAGTGACATTGTAAAACTTGGATTGGAGGCCATCAACATTATTCGAGCCCTGCAATAGTTGACAAAGGGAAATATTGAATAGAAGCACATGAGCTTAGAATTTTAAGTATCTTTAATTGGTGAAAATAATGAGTATAAGGATGGGCTGTTACAAATAACCAATCAACTAATAAATTTAATAATTTACTATGCATTAAATCCACTAAGGGAGGGGAGAGAAAATGGAGTAGTTCAAAAGCTCAAATATCTAACAGTAGAGGCTTGGACCTCCAAAATTGGAGCAAGGGTAATGGATAAGTGGTGATTGTCCACTTATTTGCAACTAGTCTACTATAATAATTGTTAACCTAATCCATACTTAAAGTTCAACAACTTTCAAAATGAGTTTTCAAATACTAAAGTGGTAGAGAGCGACATAGAAAGAGGTAGAAATTTGTATTTTTGGAGTAGCAAGATTGGGAGTGGAAGAGTAAACAGAATAAGATTAAAGTTAAAAATATAACTCCAAAGCATCAAAAAATCGAGCCAACAAAGTCAAACATGAAATTAATGAAATGGAAACAAAGCATATGCTCTAAGAGAAAATAACAAGAATTTAAAGTAAACACTAGCATAAATCAACAAAAACTCCAACTTTAATTGAATCTAAAAGTGTCTTAGAGTGGTTATAAGAAAGAGAAAATGACATAGTCTACCCTAAAAAACTAAAAAATCTATGTAATACACAAATGTGGGGAAGAAGGGGCATATATATAAAGGTGCAGCTAGGGGCTGGCATGACGTGCCAGATGGCATGACCTAACGATGCTAAATCTCTCTCTCTTCATCTCTTTCTCTCTCTTTTTTAGCAACTTTCGGGTAGCATGGGTATACCAGTTGGCATGGGCTACTCGTGCCGAGCCCTTGTCTTCTTTTCTTCTTTGTTTCTTCTGCATTTGTGACTGGTTAACCTGACCATTGTTCATGGTATCTCTGATAATTCTTTTGGGTTAACTTGAATTCTTCTTCTAAAATTTTCATGCTTGAACCGAATTTGCACAATTTGCTTTATTCCCTACAAAATTGAGAACAAACTAAGGAAATCCTAATTGAACAAATATATTATAAGCTAAAATATAGGTGAAATGAGGTATAAATTTGGCACATTTTGAGCCAAACAAACTCCCTTATGAGTAGACTTGCCAAAGTCCCTTGTGGCATACTGAAAACGCATCAGTGTTCGCACTTAAACTCTGACAATCTACTTAAAGTTCCTTATAAGTAGATTTGCCCAAAATCCCTTATGGGCTTGGAATTCACTTGCTTACAAAAGAATTTCCCTGAACTCTTACACCTCATAAGTATTATGATGATTTTAATGAAGCACAACTCTTGAGTAGTGGGAACACTTAAGAATATGAGTGAATTGCTTAGCGTGTTCCATTCTTCAACTTCTACTTTGGTCCTTAATATATAATACACTTGGTGTGGGAAGATTGTTAAAGATATCAGTGAGCCGGTAGAAATAAGAGAGCCTTATATTGGATCATGATTTTCACTTGTTTGGAAGCATCAAAGTGTCTAAACTTTTTCTAAATGTTGACGCCTTGCCAAATATGTGACGACAAATCTTCATCTTCTCCAACTGGTTCCTGATGTCAATTTTGGCTTGATCTTGCTGGGCATTAAATGCCTTGATTATGGAGTCGCAAACTAGAAAAGGCAACAATGAACTTTCCATATACTAACAACGATGTTTTGCTTGTTCTGGGTAGGACACTTTTTTTAATTAATGGTTGCTTTTTCCTTTTTGGCAAATTTTTGGACTTGAAAAGCGCTTTTGATCTCAATTTCATTTGTAGGCTGCATTTACAGTTCATGTATTCTAACCTAATCAAGATGCAAATATTTTGCTAAGTACAATATAAGAATAATATTTGTTTTGAATCATCTCAATCAATATAATTCTCATAATGCTCAATCGTTGAAAATAAATGAGGTAAGTATTCCATGGAATTAATGATAAGCACATGAAGGGACATGACCTATAGTTCTAGGCTTTACCCGATAGATATTTGCATATTGAAATTATTTATGCTAATCTCATACTTAAATAATTAAGCGCATAACTCTCTTGATTTCTAGACTATATTCATTCTGACATGATTGAGGAGATGCATAGACTCCTGACTATGTTGTAATGGTTCACTCTAACCTTTATTTAGGTTCCCTAGCTTAGAGTTACTGATGACTCTAAGTTTTACATTAGGGTCCTACTTATTTAGATATAGATCTTCAACTACAAACTAAGTGACCCATATTTGACATATTCTTGATGGCTTGGCTCTAGCCATATTTGCATGGATTGATCTAGAATTACTCTGACCTTTGTCAGCATGATCAGGGTTATATGAATGACTTTTATGATTTCTGCAAGTGATGAAATTATACAAGTAAATTTGCATTTCACTTAAAACATTCATGGTGAGTATAGAGACCGAGTACGTTACTTAACTCTAATATTTCTTGAGGGTTAAAGATTCCATCAGTCTTCCCGTTTTCGTGAAGGGAAACATTCGAATGGTTACTCTCCAATTTATATATAGAGCATATCATGAATATTCATGGATATTATTAAGGACTTAGTAATAAATTGCATAGCCACTTGAGTCATGCTATCATTTTTCTTATCTATCAAGGTGGAAGCATGCTACAATCAGTTCAGGGATATGAGGATTTTCTACCTAGATCGTGACAATCAAAGAATGACATGAATGTCATATTCACGTGAATCAATTAATTTAGAAACGAGTACAAGTGTTTACTAAAATCATGCTTAAAATTTAGAAGCTTCACTCATGGTATATTACTAACAATAAAAGACTATCAAGGCACAAAATTTCTAGACCATATCAAGAAACTTAACATGCTATTCATCTTTTCAAGAAAGGCAACTATTTAATGTACAACATAGATATATCAATGTAGAGTACAAAAATTTGAAACAGATATATGTTTTTATTCAATCATTCAAGTTACACAAAAGCTAATGTCATCCAAAAGATTGCAAATATCAGTGTTACGAGCAGTGACTCTTCTGGTTGTTACTTCTTCTGCTTCTACTTCTGAGAGGACCTGGCTTTTTATTCCCTTTTGATTGCCATCAAAACGTCAGGGTGGAATGAACTTGAAAGGTTGCGCAATGTTCAAAAAAGAAGAAAGCGGGTCAAATACAACTTAAAATACTTGAAACAATTGTTTTCAAATCCAACTAGGGGAAGGATTTGATTAAACGATAGATATAGCTAGCCACAGAGCAGTTTCACACTTCTTTTGGCAATGAGCTAGAAGTAGGCTTAGAGGTAAGAGTAACATCTAACTTGCTTTTGTTCTTTCTTTTCGTCTTTCTCTTTCTTCCTTTCCTCCTCTTTCTTCTTCTCCTCTACTTCTCTGTTGCCTTTGAACTATTATATATATTTTTTTTTATTATCTCCTTTCTTCTATCCTAGTGTAATGCCTCTAATGCGCATGTCTCACTGATTGTATATTCTTTAATTATTCCCTTAAATAAAACTGATAAACCTAATGGTTGGGGCATTACCACCATCCAGAAGGATACGTCTTTAAGTATGTGTATGAGATATAACATAGTTAAGCATAGATTATAACCAAACACATTTAAACATTACCAAAACCATATACAAATAATTGCTAAGTATCATAAGGCTTACACACCAGAATAGAGCAATTCTCTACAAAGTTTACAACTCCAACAACTGAATGTCTCAAAAAACAGTTTCCAAAATGTCCATGAACTAGCATTACTACTGATCGATTCAGATTTCTTTACTCACCTATTTTCTTCAGCTGGTTTGCTAGAATTAGGACAATTCACTAAGCATTTGCCTAAAACAAAACATGACAAACATTTCAAAATGTAAGTCGAAACTCAATACATGCATTCTTGTATTGTTAAATGATCACTGAAAAATTGGTTGGGGCCGCTTTGCAATTCATTTTAATTTAAAATAGAGAATGAGATGAATATAAAATTGCATTGCTAGTTATTATCTGGTAGTGAACCCCCTGATAACTATTATAATCTATAGATAGGTTGTACACCTGCCAAGCCAATAGGAAGACTTGGCTGAAGCTGCATAGGTAATTGGAGGGTGAATGCCTATAAATGATAACTAACGGGGTCACTAATTAGGTGATAAATCACTGGATAAACTGATTCATTGATATCCTCACCAAGACATTATACTTTGATAAATACATTCTGATTTCTAAAAATATAAGCAATGGACGTACCTGGTGTTATTGAATGCAATCTCACTTAAATATTTATACACAATGAGGGGAAACAATAGATTAGGTCCCAATTCTACTTCAGAAATGTAATTATACATATACATAGTTGGTAAATGAAACTCACTCAAACAATTGGAACTTTAATAGAAATTTATTAATTAAAAGGCATCCATAAATCAAACCATTCAATAGAAGATAAGTTACACTAAGATGATTTGAAAACTACATAAATTAATGTAATTTGACTTAAGGTAAAATAATTTGTAGTAAAATAGACCAAAATAAAATAATTAGGGTCATAATAGAATGACTTTGATGTTTATAAATGGAATATGAGTTTTTGATATTTTTGAGCTGGATAATGAGGGTTTAAGGCCAAGAGGGGTGTAGATAGGTTCAGGATAGCTTACATTACCCTAGCTTGGCCCGACAAACAGTGTTCTTGAGTCATTACTCTCCCCACTTCTCTAATTTCATTAACATGTCCATTTAATTAAATTTTCCAACCCAAGTAAGTTTCTAAATACAATCAAAGTTGTTAACTTAGTAACATTAATAATCATCCAAAGCTCCTAATAATACTTCTATTTTTTTTATGGTTCCTTTTTTCTCTCATAAAACCAAACTAAATGCCCCTTTAAGGACCATTAACCTTTGTTTCCTTCATATAATTACCTTATTTTAACAAAACACGTAAAAATTACTTCATGATCAACCTTACCTATTTTTCAATAATTTTCTTCACATAATCACTCAAAATACTCCCATGAACTCACTTGCATTATTAAACCAAACAACCTCTTTTGGTCACTGACTGCATTTTGCATAATCCCCTAGTTTTGGAAAAACTCACACAATCTCATTTTTCAAGCCCACAACACATCCAACCTCCAAAACTCATTTAATTCAATCCAATTAAACATACTTGATTCAAAAATCATTGCTCATGCGTGATCATGAAACCCTAGGTAATGACAAATTCAAGTTCACATCCAAACCACCATAAATGGATATAATATAATCACCCACATCCTCAAATTCATTTTTCATACCAAAGATCTCAACATCTAGATAAACGAACTCAAATTCATACTTTCTTGATTCAAACTCACTTGATCAAGTTCAAGCTTAACTATCTGTAATATACAACATCTCCAAACACAATAAAAATTACATGCTAGCATTTATTTTGATCATATGAACACAAATCATGACTAAAATAATCATAAAAACTAAAAATAAATCAAGATGGAGTTAGGATTTTACCTCACTTTAAGTTTGGATTTAGAAAGGATGGGGTAGTGGGAGGTTGTGTTTATGGTGGCTGAGGGTTATGGGTGGCCTGCGGTAGCCTGGAGATGGTGACAGAGGTGGCAGCAACAACCACAAATAGCAGCAGCAGCAGTAGTAGAAACAGGGCAGCAGCCGGGGGAGGGGAGGAAGAAGAAGAAAAATAGAAACTGGCTTTTGCTTGACTAGAATTTTTTTTCTTCACTTCTATAGCTCATTTGGCTGATATTTATCCACCAAAACGTAGCTTTTTGCTAATCATAATTTAGCACAAATTATAGTAATTAGCTAAATTCAATTATACTAACCTTTTTTGGGCCCTCAATTGGGCTCAAATGAGTTGGGCTTAGAAAAGTAGCATCCCATTGCGATACAATTTTTGCATAGCCCAAAATTAAATTTTTCTAATGTTATGGAAAATAATTTATCGATTAATCATATTTGCCGTGGCCTACTATTGATTTACTCAAAATTTTTACGATAATTAAAACTCGAATTGCAAAGTGGGGCCAAAAATGAATTTTTCCAACCCAAATAAATAAACATGATTTAGGGTCTGTCTATTTCACCTAGGCTGGCCCAGACATTCGTGATGATAGAGGTGACATCTTTTGTTTCATCACTCTTAGTCTCCTTAGAGTCGAGCAAATCCACATCCAGATCATTTACAATGCGTTTCTTCCTACGCTTAAGTTTAAACTATTACTTGTTCGATGATGGACCGCTTTTGACTCTTCATGTCTTAAAGTTCAGTTTGTACCACTAAGACTTGATTTCTCAGATAATTTACCTCAAAACCCTTATTTTGACATTTTCCAACATTGTAACAAACTCATTCAGTTTTTCCTGAACACATGTTAGGTCTACATACTTTAACTCATACATATTTTCAATAAATTAAGGAGAAGGTTTGATATGTGCAGGCAGAAGGGCAGATGCAAAGGATTGGTCAAGTTTTAATGGTTCTTCTTTAAGTAGGTTGTCAGGATCCACCCATTTACTAGTTTTTGCTCATAGCAAACCCAACCTTTGAGTAACACTCTAAGTTAATTTCAATGATATGTTCATAGCTTCATTCGTTATCTTAAGGATGACCTTTTAGTGTTTGAAACTATGGGTTAGCTAGTTAGAATAGTGGAAAGGATAGTTTTGAGAGGCCATTATGTAGGAGAGGATCAAACTTTAAAAGTCAATTAAAATAATTTTCTATAATATAGTACAGGAGTTCATGAAGAGAAATACTTGAGCTTCTATAGAGTGCAATCTTGAATAAAAGCTTCTAACATAAAGTAGTGCATGACTTTAACCTCATAATGGAAGGAAATATAAGTTGGATTTTTCTTAAGGAATGAGGGGCTTTTTATTAGGAGAAATATGTTTGACATCCTAAACAAAGTGAAGTTTGTTAGAGTAGTTCAACTCATGGGACAACATAAAAGTTTTCTCAATGGTCACGACATCTAGATTAAAACAAACATCTTTCACTTTACTTTTGTAACATCTTCTATGTCTTTGCATGACCTTTTCTAAACTTGCAGAGAATACCCTAACAAGCTTAGGGCAGGCTCATTGCTGAAATTCAAAACCATTGTTCAATTTCTCAATCCTATCTAGAAAGAAAGTACTTCTTCATAAATTCCACATCAATGCTCTCGCAGGGTGTAAGAGGTATGTCTACCAACTTCTCATAGTAGCTCATTCTATTTTCTAAAAACCAATTATCTGGAATACTTATAATTTATTAATGACTCTTAGAGGAGATACCATGCTTTCTAGATTGTCATCAGAGGGCGTTTCTTCCATCTCTAGGGTAAGGTCGTTCTTATTTTTCTTTATAGATTTCTACTTTTTATTTTTTGTTCTTTTTGCCATTTTGATAGACTTAGAATTGAATGACTTTTTCTCCGTGACTTTTTTGGACCTGTATTTTGTTGAAGGCAAGAGAGGATTGAAGTTAGGCTTAGGGTTTGTGCTTTGTAAGATAGAAATATGGTTGAGTGGACAAGAGGATGAGGGAAAATTTGAGGAATAAGGAGCCAAATGATGGTTTATGGAAGAAAGTGAATAGGTAAAAAAAGGATTAGAGTGATTAGACATTAAAGAGGGAGTAAAAGCAATGATTTACTTATTACAATTCTTAAAAAAACATCCAATCATTTTTGGCTCAATATAATTCTCCAAGTAAAAGTTTAAATTTCAAATAGTTGGAATTGTTGAAAGCTTAAAGCCAAAGATTAGATCTAAAAGAAGTTAGACTTTGGCTTTTGTAGGTAATGTTATTTTCATTAAAAACCAAACGACTATTTTTGGACAAAAATCATGAAATGCTTTAGCCAAAATAGTTACGACCAATTTTTCTAGGTTTAAAAATCATACAGCATGCTAGAATAGTACTTCTAGGTCTTTCAAGGAATGTTAAAAGTTTTCATACAAGGGACTTTAGGGCTATATCTGAATTTATGAGTCTGGGTTATAACATTGTTCAAAGTTCTTTCCCTGTACGCAAAAAATTGGCATAATATGTATTAGGGAGAAAACTCCCTCTACATGCATATTTATCATGCCAAGTTCATGTTTAAAAAATTAAATTGATCTTCACTAAAAGACTCAATAAAGATATAAGCAAGCCACAAATTAGTAGGGATAATTTAAGAACAATATTGCCTTTTTCAGCATGATCATTGGTGAAGTGATGTTTCCCTTTTCTATGATGTTGGTCCGTGAATGCCGAACTGTATTCTTCATGATGTTGATGGCACTCATGGTGTTGCTTTTATCGGCACATGCTTGTAGTTAAGGCTAATGTTCCTTACTTGTTGGTTGATCCAGAAGTTCTAAGCATAATATGATTAGGATTTTTGATTGCTCTTCATGTCTATCTTGGATTACTCAAGTTGAAACTAAGAGACATTGTTGCTAAGAAATGTGCAAATTGGTGCTTGAACCTTTTTCTTTGGTTCTTTATGTTCAAGACTCCTATTATATTATCTCTATTCTCTAAACTTCCTAAGGTAAATCAAGCATTATCACTTGATTTGAGCTACTTCTTCTTTGTTATCATATTCACTTATTCTAAACTTTTTAGAAGAATAAAGTGCTAACATTTGTAATACTTCTTTGTGAGGTCTCATCTAATGATGAATTTATTTTTAATTTTTAGTCCATGATCTTGACCGTTAAATATAACTTTAGGTTTCTTGAGTCAGATACGAAACCTTTGACCTTGTAACAATTCAAAAAGACTTGTTAATGAACAGAGTATGAGTCTACCAATTCAAGAATCATGGTCAAATTGTCAAGGAATGTATTTTGGTAACTTCTTGACAGAGGTATCTAAGATGCATAACTAACACATGATTCAAGAGATACATGAACTTTGTATAATAGTTGAACATAATACAATTAATCTTTTCAGAGAAATCAACAAATTCAATGCACAAGTAGGATAACGTATCACATGCACCCAGTTTGTTCCCTTATACTAATACCAATTCAATCCACAATGATTCAAGGGGATAAATGAAATCACGAATACTTGAAGTTAAGTAAATTGTGCTTCCCTAATTGTTCAAGCAATTCATCAGCAACAGTAATGAAGAGTTTGAAGCTTTCACAATCAATGGCCATGATTAGGTTATCAAACCAATGTGAAGATTGCCATTTATCTTTTGCATAAAATCTTTGTTGCCTCTTGGGAAGATTATGTACCTTTATATTTTGATCCTGCTTTTAAGCAATTATTTGGTGTAAGGTCTTTTGTTCTTTAGGTACTATTTAAGATATTTGAGGTTGGAGTTTAGAGTTAAATTTTATATGATTTTAGGGACTCGTATCATCTTGTTAAGCATCCTTTCAAAACTAACAACAACATTTCTCATAAAATTTTGCAATTGAATATAAGTAGTTTAAAGATAACCACTTTAGATGAGTCAAACTGCCTTTGGCCTTCTTTTCCAAGTTGTTCAGGGTTACTGTGACTTTCATTAGTTAATGCTGCTTTTAACATATAATTTCTAATTATGCATCTTGTCGCTTAGATTCATATTCAAGTTCTTCTTTGTTAAAGAGCTTAAACTAAGTATTTCATCAAAACTCTTTCATAACTTTAATAGATATTTTGAATGCTTCAAATTGACTCCTTACTTTGTCAAGATCATTATACAGTTGGTAAGCATCAAGCATTTTTCCTTTAACTCTTGTGACTCTCTTTGCAAGATCTAGAGCTCCTTTTCAAAATCAACATATTTGTTTTAATGCTCATAATAACGCTTAAAATAAAGATTCTTTTTAACTTTTAAGTCTCAATTTTCAGACCTTAGAGAGCTGGTTTCATCACTAGGGGATTTGATTTTGGACTCTTACATATTCTATGATTTTATTCCATGCATAATGATATCAATCAAATCATCTTTAGGGAGAGTGTAGAGCTATTTTGTACTAACTCGATTGAAGGATGTGCTACTTCCTTGAGTAGAATTTCATATTAGAAGGTGAATCTTATGAGTGAAAAGTTTGACGATTAGATAATTCAATTTGTGTTGCTTCAGATCTTCATGGAAGTGAGTGAAGAACGTTGTTTTCTTAGAGTAGATCTTGCCCAAGGACTTAAGATTGTTGGTGATCTTAATGAACCTAACGTATATGTCTTTAATGCCCTCTATAGGCAGCAACTTGAATGGCTATATTATTGAACATATAGGCTGATTTTTGATTCTTTGATTTGACTTGTGCCTTTATATGTGGTCTTTAAGTTCTATACTTGTTATAGTATTTTTTCAATGTAAGAATATGGCTAAATTTATTAGCATCTAAAGGATAAACTAGTATATTTAAATCTTTAATTTCTTGGTTATTCTCTAATGTACTTCTTTAATGTACTCCTCTTCTCTCCTGGTCATCATCTATTTTCGTACTTGGTATGTGATGACAGAGTTAAAGTTCGATAAGAGGTGCTTGGAGATTATGAGCTTGACATAAAATAAAGGAGGCAATGCACGAAGTTTGTTCACAAAGTTCATCAATCTGATAGGGCCAGTCTTTGCCAAAGGCCCCTATAATATTTCAATATTGTATTAACTCCTTTTGAGTTATAGCATGTTAAATCTCACAACTAAACTTTGACACTCTGTTCAAGGTCTCTTATGAACAGATATACTTGAAGTCCTTGTCAGGATACAACATGTCAAGGCTCTCTATAGAACTTTTACAATCTACTCACAATCTCTGATGAGTAGACTTTCCTAAAAGTCCCATATGCACATGCTTATAGTAAATTAGGATTCGCATTTAAACTCTGATAGTTTTCTTAGGGACCCTTATGAGTTAACTTGCCCAAAACCCCTTATGGGCGCGCTGATGTACAGTATGTTAGGTCTCATACTTAAACTCTGACAATTTACCTAAGGTCCCTTGAAAGTAGATTCACATCGTGTCCGTCACAAGCATAACACATTCACATGCTTATAAGAGAATTTTCCTTCACTATTCTTTCTATCTGACAAATATTTCAAAGTATTAGAATGATTTGCTAAAATACAATTCTTAAGTAATGGAAACATTTAAGAATAGAGGGGAGTAGTATGGTGTGCTCCACACTCAACTTCTACCTTGGTCCTCTATACATAGTGCTCTTTATGCTAGAGAATTGTTGAAGTGATCTGCTAGCTATTGTAAGTGTGAAATAACTTTACATTGGCTCATGATCTTTACTTATTGAATAGGTACTAAGGTCTTTGATCTTTTTCGAATATTGTCATGTTTCCAAATATGTGAAGACAAATCTTTATCGTCTCTAATTAACTAGTTCCTTAAGTTAAATTAGGCTTGATTTACTGACCATTAACTATCTTGACTGTTGAATACCAAATACAAAATGCAATATGAATTATTTGCATACTGACGGTGACCTTTTGCTTTTTCTAGGTAGAACACCATTTTCTCTTTTGAAAGACTTTTGAATATTTCTACAAAAGCTTTTGGTCTAAATCCCTTCTATTTGATTTATTTATAACTCATGTGTCCAAGATTAGATCAGTATGTAAGTATTTTGTTAAACATAGTATGAAAATAACATTATTATTGGTAATTTCAAAAAAAGCGATTCTTATGTAATGCTCAATCATTAAAAATAAATGTGAGAAATGAAAGGAAATGGTAAGTAACTCCAGTTTTTATCTAATCTATTTTTCTATAGTGAATTGTATATGTAAATATAGTAGTTGTGCTAATCCCATGTGTAAATAATTAAGCACATAGCTTTCTTGGCTTCTAAGCTTCAACCATTCTGACATGGTTTAGGTGACGCTCAATGTCCTCTGATTCCTTCATTATGGTTTACGCTAACTTTCATTTAGGGTTTCCTGACTGTGAGTTATTAATAACTTTGAGCCTCATGTCATGGTCCACTACTTGCATAGGATTAGATCTTTAGTTGCAAACTAAGTGACCTATCATTGATGCATTTTTGATAAGTTGACCCTAACTCATATTTGCATGGATTGACTTTAGGGGTGTTATGATTTATTTGAGCATGATCAAGGATATATTGAATGATTTTCATGATTATTGAATGACTTTCATGATTTGTGCAAGTAATTGGCTTATAAAAATGAATTGGACTTGCACTAAAAGCATCAATAGTGCACATAGAGATCAAGAACACCACTTCACGATATCATTTGTTATAGATGAGAGATTCCATTAGAAGTCATTCATAGATTTTCCTCCATGTGGAATAAAGTATAAGGTTTAAGTGCATAACTACATATAGTAGTTTTAAGTTTGTTTATGACATATGATCAAGGATGTAATTTTTGATCTTTTACCTTTGTTGCTGAATTTAATAATTATTTTGTAGTGATACCTATGAACTATTGGTATGCCCTATTCTCATTGCATTTTTTTCTTCATACTAAGGCCCTATTGTTTCATGTAGTTGTAGCAAATGTTGTTAGTTTATTAGCTTGTTGGTGGATATTAAGATGAAAAATTCAAGATAAGATTTGATGCTCAAGAAATTAGACTGATTTAGTATGGGGTAAACAATATTTATATGAAGAGATGTTGCATTTAATTTTAGAAGTTATTCTCATTTTGAAATGAGTGCTTTTATACTCATGGAGCTATATAACTAGCAGTTTTAACTAATCAGATGAGAAATTATATAACAAGTTTCAAAATTTCTTTATTTGTGGGACAAAATATAAGAAATTGTGGAACTCAACCTTTTTTGGACATCCTAGAGAAAGTGTGGTGCGCCAATTTGGTAGTAGTATCAAATGCTATTATAGAACTTCAAGAGAGGTGCTTGTAATAATGAGATAGCAACAAAAGTTCCTGAAAATTTTTAATCTAGTATACTAGTTTTTATTTTAAGGTGAAATAATTACTTTATTCTAAAAACACAAGGGTATCTTCCTTTACACACAATACTAAGTAATATATACTTTGAGTTGGGATAGTTTAGGGGTATTAATATCTCATCACCTCTATGCAAAGCTATAAATATCCAAGAAAAGGTTCCTCTTACTTATGATTTTAAATAAGTTAAGTAGAAAAGACTTTTATTGCAAGAATTGTATTGGGTGTTTGAGATGAAATTAACATGATGAAGCTAATTAGGAAGTTTTGGCATTCAATTTCACATCTTGGAAAATACATTACGATGGGATATTGACTCAACATTTTACCTAGTGGATGTCGGCTGCATGACTGTAAGCACATTTGAAAGAGCGCTCAAGAAAGCCAGAATGAAATCTTTGAGAATGGTTAACCTTTTACATGTCTTATTATGGGATGCAACCCTTGGAGTATTTTTTTTTTAAAAAAAATTCTATGTTAGAAAAAAAATTGAACATATGGATTTTAATTAAGTCAATTGGCAAACTTTTGAAATCTGTTACTAGAGATATGAGTTTGAATCCTACCCACATCAACTTTTGCACATTCGTTTACAAGGGAAAAAGCAAAAGCAAGGGTTGATCCTAGAATCAATATTTAAGTACAAAACAAATGTAGTGGACTAACAACAAATTCTATTATATACCATTATTTAATAAGTGTGGATCTAGATACAAATTTTATTAAAATGGTATATAATGAACTTGTAAATTATGACCGTGGTGTAGTCGAGTTTTTTCGAACATGTAGAAGATGAAGAAGAAACAAGAAAAGGTGGATAGATATGGGATTTCATATCGCTATGTTGTGGTATCGAGAGACTAGGCAACTTAATCTTATATTGATGCTAAAACTTTGATGTTATTATTCTTATTGCTATGCTTCAAATATTTACCAATTTTTTGAACCCATGCACTACACATGTTGATTGTTGAGGTGATAGTTATTGATTTGTTGAAATGTGTACTTAAAGTGAAAATGTCAAAAGATATGTTTCATAATATATTTTTAGGCGTTTTTCATTAATCCTATTGTTTAATTATTCATGGTAAAAAAGCTATTTCCCCATATTTTATTTACTCCCAAATTAACGTGCATTAACCTATGTAGTAACAAAAATAAAGATTAATAGGTAATTATATTAGATTTATGCCAAAAGGATCAAGAAAAAGGAGGCAAAGACGGAAAAAGAAAAAACACAATTGAGAGAACACAATCCAATCAAAACATATAGTTATTTAAGTAAATATTTGGTAAAACAACACCTTATATAACTGCAACATGAATGTTGGTTAGTTACACTAATAGTTGGTTAAACTTATTTAAATAAATAGTTCAGGGTAATAGGTTTAAAAATATAAAAATTATACATAGAATTTAAACTGACTTCAATGAAGCTATTCGTAATGATTATATTTTATTGAAATCTAGGCTCTAGGTAAAAGTAAAAGAAACTATGTGATAAATTCGACAAACAGATTAATGTATGAATCTTAAAAAAAAGTGATCACATAATACCTCAAATCACAAAATATATTAGTTCTTTATTAAGTATAATTTAAAATCAAAGGAATTGATGATTAGGAGGGTTATATAGATAATTACTCAATGCGATGCCCGAGTTTGTGTACGTTTCAAATAGTTTTGGGGCCTTTCAAAATGATTTAGAAAATTCTAAATTCAACTAGAATTCTATTGAACACTCTCGTGAATACTTTATAATGTCGTACAATATTCTTTGATAATCTAGATACTTGTAGAGTATATAGATATTTGTACAAGAATTTAGAAGGTCAATATAGAGTCTAGGATCAAATAGATTTATACCATATAGTGAGTTAGAAGACTATAAAATACCCTAAGTGGGCTCATTTCTGATCATCCATGTCATAGATAATAGTAGATATTCTTGAAGCTCCTTGTGTCGATGATCTTGTTTAGTTCCTATTAAATTATTTGCGCTTAAGCTTCCTTAAGCACCTTTCGAGAAAGGCATATGAGCAAACTTGGAAAGGTCTGCATGAGATTTTTTTGTGTAATAATCATCTTATGACATCAGGCATGATAAGCTACCCTACACGATGAATAGGATGAGTTGATCATTGCCATTCATTATGATTATATGGCTGGAGTTTTTTACTTATTATCACATGACCTTACAAGCTAATTGATGATCAATTTTCGAGCTTAAGACATATCTTATTTTATGATTTTCGCAAGCTCTCTCGCTTCATTTCTCTTTCTCTCTCTCACTCCTCCCTCTCTTTTTCTACTATTTAATAGTGACATGGTTTGATCAATTTTTGATCTTAAGACATACCCTTTTAACTATTATTATATTGTTGCTTTTGCATTTGACTAAATTTGTTAGTTTTCTATTTTTCTATAGTTCATTTGTATAATTTTTAACCATGGTGGAGAAACTTAAGCTCTCGACATCTCCTCACCATTCTCTATACACCATCGAATGGCTCAATAAAAGGGAAAGGTATACATGTCTCTTCCCATTGTTTGATTTATTCAAGCATTGGGGAGAATTATGAGAGGAAATTTGGAGTAATGTGATTCTCATGTATGCTTGTCATGCCCTTCTTGGTAGACCTTGGCTCTTTGATAGAAGAGTTATGCATGATGGCCGAATGAATGCCTTCTCTTTTGTCATAGATGATAAGAAAATCATGCTTGCTTCCATTAGACCATCCTAACTCTTTAAGTCGAAAGAACCCCCATAAAAGATCGATGTCCTACTTGCTACCCTCAAAGTTGAATGTCATGAGTTTGAGTCATTCAAGGAGTGGCTCTTACTTAGTCTAGCAGAAACCATAGCCAATACACAAATAAATCCCCTCCTTACCCCCTTCTTCAAGCCTATGAACATATCTCTCCCCAAGAGATATCCTATGGCCTACCCCTACAAAGAACTACATAAGACAAAATTAACGTTATACCTAATTTCACCTTCCTAAACAAGCTGATCTGCTGAATGAAACCTCAAGAAACCGAAGAGATCCGATGTCAAGTTGATGAGCTTTTAACTAAGGGAATGATTGAGGAGAGTTTAAGCCCTTGAGCTATTCAAATCTTGTTAGTGCCTAAGAAGGGTGAAAGAATGAGGATGTGTGTGGATAGTAGGGCCATTAATAAGATTACCATCAAATACCCTTACCCCATCCAAAGGTTGGAAGATCTCCTTGATGAGTTACATGGTGCCACCACCTTATCTAAGATTGAACTTAGAAGTAGTTACCATCAAATCTAGGTCCACGAAGGGGATGAATAGAAAACGGCTTTCAAGGGTAAAGGAGGCTTATATGAGTGGTTAGTGATGCCTTTCAGCCTCACTAATGCCCCTAGCACTTTCATGCATTTGATGAACCAAGTTCTCAAACCTTTTCTTAGCAAGTTCGTGTTGGTTTACTTTGAATGATATCTTGGTTCATAGTAAATATGAAGATGACCATACTAACCATCTCCAACATATCCTATAAATCCTCTCTTAAGAGAAGCTTTATGGAGACTTGGAGAAGTGTCATTTCTTCACTTCTTAGGTTGTCTTTCTCGACTTTGTGGTTTCGGCCCAAGGAATATAAGTAGATGAGAGCAAGATTCAAGCTATCAAAGAGTGGTTGGTGCCTTCCTCAATGTACCCAGTATGGAGTTTCCATGGCTTAGCATCTTTCTATAGGAGGTTTATGCAAAACTTTAGCTCAATCATGGCACCTATGACCAAAATTCTCAAGGCTAAGAGGTTTGAATGGAATGAGCAGGCTCAAACTACCTTTGAGGAGACCAAACACGAGTTCACAAGTGCACACATTCTGCCCTTCCAAGCTTTTCCAAGGTGTTTGAAGTTAAGTGTGAAGCCTCAAGAGTGGGGATATGGGCAGTTTTATCTTAAGAAGGCTGATCTATAACTTTCTTTAATATAAAGCTTAATGATACTAAATGAAAGTATTCAACTTATGACAAAGAGTTTTATATTATTGTGATGTGCACAAAATTCAATTTTGTAGCAATCTAGATTTTGGCTCAAATTAAGAAAAAAATATGGGCAAACCTTGGAATTTCCACACATGTAATGAATCTACAACCAATAAGGAACAAAGTCCAAGTGACGATCACTCCTATTGGATGATTGCACGTCTTCATAACCTTCCTAGAAGATGGGAGAGAGATCCTGAAATTTTCAGCCCATGGAATTTGTCATTACATTTAGATTTTTTATTTATTTCTTGGGATAATTCGTAGGACTCTCATTAGTCCGCTTGGCTCACCAACGTATAAGCTAATTCCCTTCATTTTTGGAATTTAATTATGGACCCATTCCCTTGAACTTATTCTCCAATTTGAGAATTGAATGAATTTATAGGCAAGAGGTTATTTTCTCTCTAAAATCTCGTAATCTTTTTCTCTCTTTAAAGTAAAGATTTAAAATCTTTCTTTTAAAATTTCTCTTCTGGTGGCTTCAAGCCTTGGAAAGAAAGATTAGGTGGAAGGGTTTAACTTTCAATTTTAGGCTCTAATCTCATTGCAATCTTGATTGTTTGAGATTGAATCCGAGGAGCATCCATTATTTTGTGCTTTTATTGAGTGATCTAATCATAGGTAAGATTTCTTTGAAATTGAATTATGGAAATATTATTTCTTTACAAAATGTACTTCATGTTCTTGACATTCTAAGAAACCTTATTATGCTGCCCTTCTAAACAAGGTAGGAATCAGAATTATGTTTGATTCTAATAAGATTATACCCATTAAGAATAGTGAATTCATGGCAAAGGGTTTTTAAAATAGTGGGTTGTTTGTTCATGGTATTGCTATTGAGAATAAGATGCATATTTTTGACATTTATATTATTAAGTCTGTTTCGTTACGGCATTAAACAACTGAGTTTGATTCCTACACTCAGCAATTGTAATTTTGGCAAATGCGAAATACATGTAGAAGTTAAATATCTAAGAAACTCTTAAATAAAAATGAAAATCAGAGCTCTACCTCATTAGAACTTGAGAATTACACCCAATTGGGTGCCTCAATATGTTACACACACACACACACACACACATACACATATATGTCTCTCTATGTGTATGTGAATTGTTATTATATTTATATAATCATAATATACAAAGGATACTTATAATATGGAAAGTGTAAAATTATTTACATAATTATATAATACTATTTCTTCTATTAGACCCCCTCAATTTGTGCGGAAGAATGGATTGGACATATTGGGCCACAAACATCACCGGGTGATATCCACTCTCAAATAAAGTGGTAGTCAAGTTTGATTTACTTCTCTGATCATGTAACCCTCAATTAGTTAGTAACATATGTGGCATTAATATTAGCACAAAGATCACAAAACTTGACATTAAAGGGCGATGCCTAATTCAGCAAGCGAGTAACAAAAACCAACTGACTCTGTGATAGCACAAGTGATAGCATGATGCTTAACCTCAATAGAAGAATGGGCCACAGTTAGTTGTTTCTTGGACTGCTAAGAAAAAAGACTATGCCCTAGGAAAATTGCCTAGGCTATAGTGTCATAAGAACTATTAGGGCAGCTGTCATTCTGCATGTGAATGTGCCATGATAAGGGATATATCTTTGCAATGTTTGAGAAGTAATCCATGATCAAGTATGCCTAAGATACACCTATAGATCGTTGAGCATACAAAAGAAGAGGAGTTCGAGGTGCATGTATAAACTGAGAAATAATATGGACTTTATATGTTGTATTTAGCTTAGTCCATGTCAAATACTTTATAGGGCCCGCTAACAAGTAACCATCTAACAAGGATAGGGGTATCTTAGAAGCAATTAGGCTGCGGATAAATTTTGGGTGCTATAAGTCGAACTGATGTAGGAGATCATTTATATATTTTTCTTGAGTGAGAAACTATGGTTAGATGTTTACACCACTTGTACCCCCATAAAGGAGTGTAAGTCACCAAGGTCTTTCATTGGAAATCAGATAGAAAATAGTCAAATGATATGAAATAGAAATGACGAATTGTTACTAATAAAGATAATGTTCGAGAAGAACAAGAAGAATAGAGCCTTGGCAATAAATGGCATTGAAGGATCAGTAGTACTACAACGAAAACCAAGGGACTGGAGATGGCTATTGAATTTAGGGAACCAAACTCTGGGGCTTGTTTGAGACCATACAGTGACTTTTTAATTTGTAGACATAATGAGGAAAATCAGGGTGATGAAAACTAGATGGCTAAATCATAAGTATCGCTTCTTGCAGATTCTTATGTAAAAAAAGCATTCTTAATGTCAAATTGATGTATAATCCACCCTTAAGTAAGAGCAAGGAAAGCATAGTACGAATGGTCTATGGTTTGACCACAGCGCTGAAGATCTCATGATAATCCAAACCTATATACGAATCAAAGGCCCGAACAACAAGTCTTGGTTTACATCGCTCAAATGATCCATCAGAGTGATATTTAATCCTACAAACCTACTTGTGACTAAGTAAGTTCATGTTATCATTGCATGGAACCAACTCTAAAGTGTATTGTGAATAAGTGTATTAAACTCATCTTCATAGCTTGGAGCCATCGAAGGTCCTTAGATGCCTGGGTGTACGATGGGCTCGACTTCAACTGTACAAAGTAAAAGCATCTATTTGGGCTTAGAGGTGCTAAACTTGGACCTTGTCTGTATGGGATGCATATTCCTAGTAGGGTGGACTTGTGTGCTCTAGAAGGGGAATAATGGGCTAGGTTAGTTGAGCCTCTAATGGAGTGCAGGGCCTCGACATTAGGAGTTTGAACTTATGGATGCATAGCAGTTGATGATGATAGGAACCCATACGATGCAGTAGACTAGGTAGAAGTTAAGGACATATAAACATGGTAAGAAGAGTGGGAAGTGGAAGATAGGTTGGGTTGTGAGGAAAAATAGTGGGTTGATCAAGACCTAGCCAATGACACAACAAGGGAAGAATGCATTAGGTTGTAAGTAGGGTCCTTCATATGTGGGATTCTAAGATGGCACCAATGGTTAAATTGGCACCACTATGGGAGAAGCCCATTAGGTCGAGCCAAAGAAAATGAAGGAGATCCAATGGCTAAGTCATATGGTGAAGTGTCTGTTAGGATCAGGCTTAACCATGTTAGGAAAAGGAAATTTATCTACACCAGAAACTATATGGTAACTAATATATTCATATTGACTAGTTCATAAGGAAAAGGCAACTACCAAAGCAGGAAAATAAACGGGGATAGTAGGCTGTTGTATGACTTAGATTAAAACGAACTTAATAAACAACTAGATTATCACGGGGGCCCTAACCCTTGATTAGTGGCAACTTTACTAGTACATGCAGGAATAGAAAGGGAGGGTGACTAATAAGTGCTTAATATATACATCATTTTAGGGCTATTTTGTATCATTTTTTAGGAGAATTATGTGCTTATAGTTGTTATTTACTCTCCTATTCTCGATTTATACTTCGGTATAGTTGTTTGATGTGTTTTACATGATTTAGCCTTTTTACCCAGCATTTGGCCCTCAATAGCTGTATTTTGACATCCCCCACGGTCATCTATGTTATGCACGATCGTAGAGCAAAGAATGAGACAAAACTTGGTTCCAGCACAAGCCATGGTCGGCTCATGGTACCTGCCATGGTCCGTGGTGAACCTGTAACTGTTTTCTCTTTGTCTCCCTCGGCTGTGTGGCTAAGATCAAGCAAGCTCTCCTATAAATAGCCTCATTCTACAGTAGTAGAGAGCATCCCTTGAGCATTCCCAAGCAAAGCATAGAATAGCATAGATTAGTGCTTTAGTTTCTTTCTTAAATTGTGTAGTTTTTAGTTTAGTTATTGTATTGTTGTGATTCTTGAGTGTGAGAGTTTGTTCTTGAGGCGGTTTTGAAGCCTTTGGTTGAAGGTCATCTCAGTCAATCCCCTTTTCACTTAGATTTCGCCAATCGTTGGTTAGTTTGTTATTCTTTTGTCATGACTGTGTAGTTTTCTTTAGTCTAGGGATTTAATAGTTTGTGGAAATGTTGTTGGATAATGTTTTAATCTATACAATTGTGCTCATTTTCATGATTGGTTTGATTTTGTTTTTTCAAGTGTTCGGATTATTGTGAGTTCATTTTTGGCCGAAATTTGCTTGCACTCTTGAAATAATCGAGTGAAACTGAAAGGTGACATTTAGTTGTTGGACTGCTTGATTAGAATTAGCATAACTTCATCTTAAAAGAGAGATTTGTATGTTAAGAGGGCTAGTAATTGAAGATATTTAACTTGAATTAAGGCAAATTAGTTTGAAAGAACTACTTTTTCTTAGTTTAAGCAAATTTAGTTGATTTCGAAAGAATGAAAAGATTACAATTCCTCGAATTTAGCCAATTAGAAGAAAGCACATGTTCATTATTTTTTATCCAATTTTCTTTCACCACTACGAGAATTCCTAGAAGCTTTTCCCTTATTGATTTAGAAAAGTTTATTTGCTATTGTTAAATTGAATCCGCTTGAATCAGAGTTTTACTTAGCGCATTCTGATAGGTAAGACTAAATAAGGTAAAATTAGTCCCTGAGGAACGATATCTTTTATCGATACTATGACTACCATGCACTTACGAGAGTTGATCAAGCTTTTGGCGCCGTTGTTGTGGACTAAAACTGATAACTATTGAGTTAGTCTTGTAAAAGTGACTAAGTATTTTATTATTTTTTATTGTTATTTTTGTTTTTTCTTTTCTTTGCTAGTTTAAATTATGCTGGTAGTATAGGTGTTAGTGTTTGCAAGAATTTTTCCTAGTTTATATGAGGTCCAATCTTGTACGAACTCGATTCAGAGATTAAGAGGACTCTTCGCTTAAGAAGGAAAAAGCAAAAGATTGAAGAGCAAAGATGCGAGGTAAGAAGGAATTCAAACATGGCAGAAGGTGACCAACAAAGGACTTTTTACGGTTTTGTTACCCTAGGAGTCCAGGGGATTGCCTCAAACATCGCTCGCCCTGCTGTCGATGCTAACAACTTTGAGCTCAAACCGGTACTTATTTCCATGGTGCAACAATCTCTGTTCAGAGAAACTCTCTTGGAAGATCCAAATCTGTACCTCTCAGTCCTTTTAGAGGTGTGTGATACGCTGAAATTTAATGGAATCTCTAGTGAGGCGATTCGGCTGTGCTTATTCCCTTTCTCATTGAAGGATAAAGCAAGAGCTTGGTTGCACTCTTTGCCATTTAGATGCAACAACCTGGGATGAGTTGACAAGAGCTTTTCTCCCCAAATTCTTCCCTCCAAGCAAAATAACAAGCCTAAGGAATCAGATCACGAACTTTTTGCAATGAGATGATGAGATGCTAAATAAAGCCTGGGAGCGTTTTAAAGATCTGTTGTAATTGTGCCCCCATTATGGTCTTCAGCGTTGGATGATAATCCAAGTCATTTATAACGGTGTGACCCAATCTGTGAGGTCCACTATTGATGTCCTGGTAGAAGGAACTTTGATGAGTAAGACTGAGGATGAATCCTATAATCTGATGGACGAGATGGCGCTAAACAACTTCCAATGGTCCACTGAACGAAGTCAACCCAAACGGGTTGGAGGTAAGCTTAAAGTTGATGCAATTATTTTACTTTCTGCTAAAGTAGATGTCATGACTCATAGGCTGGACCAAATGAATGTTAATGCTGTAAACTCTAGTGCCCCTTCCCCGTGTGAAACTTGTGGTTTAATTGAGTATATAGCTATGAATTGTCAAGTTGGGAGTCTTTTTTTCCAAGACCCTAATGAAGTTAATTATGTTCAAAATTTCAACCCAAGACCGACCAATGATCCTTACTCTAATAACTATAATTTGGGTTGGAAGAATCATCTGAATTTTTCTTATAGGTCGAATCCAAACACTGTGACTATGCCCCATATGAATGTTAGAGTACCCCTGATTTTCAAAGACCCCCGTTCCCTTCTCATATGCCCTAAAAGTCTAATTTAGAGGTAATGATAGAAAATATGCTTATGACACAACAAAAACAGGATGAGTATATTAAGTAATTAGCCTCTAAGGTTGATGTGCTTATGACTCATAATAGCATACTAGAAGCCTAAATTGCCCAAAAAGCCACTTTTTCATCTGCACTCCTAGATAAACTTCTTAGCAAACTTGAACCTATTTCATCTGCGCTCCTAGATAAACTTCTTAGCAAACTTGAACCTAACCCTCATGAGCACTGTAGCAGTGTTACCATAAAGGAAGAAGAGGCCTTAGCTGACTCTGAGGAAGTACCCATGGAATAGGGTAGGGAGATAATCATGGCTGGAAGTAAAGAGAGCAACAATGGTGGCAAGACTGCCACTTTCAAAGAAAATAACACTGTTGAGTTCCCCACCATTTTTCCCCCTAAGCTTCCTAACCTATGTAGTTTTTCTATCCTCTGCATTGTAGGAAAGTTAAAAATTAAGAGAGGTCTATGTGATCTAGGTACAAGTGTCAGTATAATGCCCTATTCTTTGTTTTATAAGCTGCATCTAGGACCATTACTGGCCGCACCCTTTTCCTCACAGTTGGCTGATGGTTCTGTGACATAACCTAGAGGCAAGTTGGACAATATGCTAGTCAATATAGGAGACATTTGGGTGTTGGAGGACTTCATTATAGTTGACATGTCTGAAACTGACAATGCCCAAATTATCCTAGGTCGGCCCATTTTGGTGACAGATGGTTGCCACATAGATGTAAGAGAGGGCCATATATCTTTGATTTACTGTGTTTAGTCATAAAAGGGAGGATATGGTTTCCCCTCATTCTTCTATATTGGATGCATTGTCCCTTTCACCTGAGGTTGATATGGAAGATGTCTGGAATTGTAAAGATTCTCGTAATTCTGACTGAATTTCTTATAAGGACCCTAACCAAGGGTTTGTTAAGGTGGAGTTTGCTGCTCCTATGCCACCTAACAAGCCCGAGGTTGAGGCCCCTATTTTTAGTAAGTCTTCAATGAATGATTACTGCAGGTTTGCACAAACTATTCTCTCTATACCCCCTGTGGAAGGTTTTGATGCAGATTTGGGTATAGGGGTTGAGCAAGTTGATGATAGCTCATCTGATGGGCTACAAAAGTGATTTGTTTTGTATGTAGATAGTGCATTATTGTACCAAGTTATGAAGATGAAGGACTTGCAGCCAGAACTTTTAAGGCGATACCTTCAACTGAATAGGTTTGATTCTGTGGTTCACGATAAAGCAGATCCGGACCAAGCCTAGAACAAGGTTCAAGCTTTTGACCTTAAACGAGTGCTTCTTAGGAGGCAACCCAAGCTTTCTTTCCTTTTTCCTTTCTATAGTTTTGATATTTATTAATTTTTTATAGTTATATAAGCAGAAAAAAACAAAAAAAGGGGAACCAAAAAAATATATGAATAAAATGTTGGCATCATGGTCAGTACCCTAGAAATACGGTCGTGGGGTGCCAACTCAGAAAAACCAAAAAAATCGAGTGCCAGTAGACACCATGGACAGCCCATGGTGATCTGCTGCAGGCCGCTGCCTAGGTTTTTGACTGCAGTACCTTTTGCCTTTCCCCTTATCTTCTTCAACCTCTCAACATACTCTTTCTCTCTACCCCCACTTTCTCTCTCTAAACTCCATAACCAAATCTCTTTAATCTCCCCTCATTTCTTTTCTAATTTCAATCATTTTCACACCAAATCCTTTCCTTTCACTCAATCTTCCCTTTTGCTTCATAAAATCCCTCTCTTTCTTCTTCTTTTTTCTCAAATTCATCTCACCTTCACTCACCTATCTTACCCATCCTTTTCTCTCTCTTATTCTTCATATTTTTGTTTAATTTCTTCAATTTTCTAGGTTTTTGTTGTTATTTTTGGTTTTAGTTTTGTTTTTGTTTCATGGTTGCACTAATGGCAGCAAACAAGAGACAAAGGAGCACCAAGGAGGTTGGTTCTTCAAGTCAAGCACCACCCTGACCTCAATGAGCATCCCGAATATCAACCAATGCATGTGCTAGATGCAACATTCCTCACCCCCTTGGTTTGATGCATCCTAATCATGTTGCTTGATATAATTGTTTGAATGAACGTATGGTTGTAGCAACTAGTTATTATGATGAGGATTTGTTAGCCCGGTTGGAAATTTTGGATGATATTTGTTGGTTGTTTACAAGAGGTGGTATGGGCCACTTTCTAGAACTCAAAGAGTATATATATATAGGGACCTAATCCTAAAATTCTTTAGTACACTCCATGTTGAGGTCACTAGAGGGCCTCAATGTTAAGTCATATACATATTGTTTTATTTGCAGGGATAATTGTATGAACTAAACTTAGGTGCCTTCAATAGTATTATTTGTTTTCCACCTAGCATGGACTTATCACACCGTCAAGTCCTCTGCGAATTCAACCCGAATGTATTTTGGGGTGAACTTTTTGGGAGTGTTAGGTACAATACTAATTCATCAAAATGTACACATATTAGGAACCCCCGCATTAGAGTAGTTTAGCATATTTTGGCTTGTTCTTTGTTTGCTCGGGACGATAGTCTAAATATCCAGAGGCTTTCTGAGTTGTACTTTTTGTCCTATATGCTCGATGGAAATCAACTTGACCCAAGTTCATTTTTAGCTAGGCAATTGCATAATGCTGTTGTTAGCACTAAAGGTAGCATAGTCATTGATGGGATTGTAACTACTATTGCTAAATTTTTGGGAGTTGAGCCCAATTGTGAGGATAGAGTTTCTGGATTTGAGTAGCTTGATCAAGCTGCTTTTGAGATTATGAACTTTGGTAAAGTTGAGGCTGGCCGTTTATGTTGGATTTACCTTGGGAACCGACTTTTGCCGCTTCCTAATGTTGATCGCACCACCTTTCTTTACCGAGGTAACCTTTATTGGGTACTTAGTAATGAGGAAATTGTTCGACCTGCACCCCAACATCCAGCCTCTTGATCTACTTAAGCCGAACCTAGTTCTTCCTTTCAACCACCCCCACCTGACTATTCTGAACTCCAAGACACCCTTAGGTCCATTTAGGAGGAGCAAGTTTTCCTTCGAGAGTTTGTTGCTTCTGAGAGCGCCACTCTTCGGGACTTTGTCTAAGAGCGCCACAATGAGTTTCGTGGGTTGCTTGCTTCCCAGACACAATATTTCTAAGACTATAGGGCATGTCTAGAGATCTGGTGAGATTGACATATATTCTATGGCCAACCACCCCATCCTCCTCCACCTCCTCCTCTCTGATCTTGATTTATGATACTCCCCTTCCCTTTTTATTATGTACCCACATTGAAGGCAATGTGTGATTCAAGAATGGGGGAGTTGGTCATTATATTTGGCGTCTGATGCCTATTTCTGTTTGGTTTGTTTGTGTTTTGTATATGTTTTTAGTGGTAGTTTTTGTAGTTTTTGATTTTTTAGTATTTAGTTTTGTTTAGTCGGGCATTTAGTATCTTTTGAGGTTGCATTTTAGTTTCTTTCTTTTATTTATTTCTTTTGCATTTTAGTTTTCATTGTTTGTAGGAGTATGCATACAAAAATTTTAAAAAATTAAAAAGTGAAGGACAAAAAAAAAAACACAAAAAAACACAAAAAAAGAAAAAAAATCCTCCGATGATATCTCTATAGATTTGGTAGTTTTCTATGGTTTAGTTTCACCCTTTGATTCGCGCAAATTGTACATAAAAGTTTGCAAATGCGTTTTCGAAATGAATTCTATGTTTTGACCACATGTTGGATGCAAGTTGATTTACCCCATGAGTTTTTACAAGATTTTGGCATGTGTTTACTAGTGAGCTAGCTTTGTCTTTAATAGAAGTCCCATGAGACTTTGAGCCTTTGGAGACTGTTTATCAAATTAGTCTCATCTTTTATGTGTGACTCTTCCTTGACGTTAATTCTCTAGAACTTGCTTTGATTCTTATTCAAGATCACATTTTGCATATGCATTTAGGCAATATGATGGAGGAAATTTTTCTTTGGTTTATTTGAACCTCACGGCCAAATACCCACCCTAGTTGTGTATTGTATCCCTTGTTAGCCCCTTTGAGCCTGTATTCATTTTTCTTGATTTGAAACTCCTATTATAACCCATGGTTGAATACTTATCTTACCTTTAAGCCAAGGCTAGATGAGTGTTCTATTCATTTGCATCAAGTGTGATAGGGCGTTAGTAAGATGGAATGATATCTTGTGATGTAATTCAGTTGTTCGGTGCAGGGTTATAAGATATTGATTAATCATTTGTTTTATTATACAAAGTTTAGAGAAGAGTTGGAATTTAAAGTTCGTCATGACCAAAAAAAAAAAACACCAAAAAAAGGAAAAAAATCTAAAGCGAAAAAAAATGAAAAAAAAAAAGAATGGGAAAAAAGAAAAAAAGAAAGCAGTTAGCCTCGGTGAGAATGTACGTATTTTTGATTTTCGACTCTTTCTGTCTTCATTTGGGAATCTATTATGAATTGATATGGTTTAAGAAGGATGTAGTATAATGCATTGGAATTGTTTAGCTTTTAGTCTTTGGCTTCTAGCTCCTCATTTTCAAAAACATTTCTTCCCCTCTTACCTTTACCGTTAGCCCCGTTACAACCCTATTAAAGTCTTCATGATTGTCTGATGTGTTGGCATTTTTAGTGATGGCGAATTTTGAGAATCTTGCCAAGCTTATGGAAGATTTGCATCTAAGGTTGAGATGTGAGGAAACCTTCATAAATATATACATTTAAAACACGAGTGCTGAGTGCCATATAACTATAGTAGATTGTTGTGATATAGTTGTAGAAGAGACGAGATGTTGAGATCCACCTCCTTGAACCGTAAAGGCCTGATGGGCAGTGAGCATATTTTCTAAAGCTTATTAATGAGAGAGGCATTTTTCATGTGTAATCACTTTACCATAGAGGCCATCAAATGTGATTACACTCCTAAAATTTAAAATACTGGTAACAAGAGACTATATTTTGGGGTAAGGGTGAAAAGGTTAGAGTATACAAGTTTGTGGTTGTTACTAGAAAATTAAAGATGACCAAGGAATCTACTGTGAATTCACTTCTCAAACAAATGATTCCATAGTCTAAGAGCTAGTTTTTCTAAGCGAGTAAGATGTCTATGTAAATCTATTGCATCGGCTAGGTTGGCAAACAAGAAAAGATTTTGTAAACAATCCCATATTTTGAAAACTATAAGATAGATCACGCACTTTTAACAAGACCTCTTTTGACAAGGTAGCAAAAATCCATGATCTTAGACTTTGGGCACTATAGACCCTTGTCTCAAAATAACTTAGTTTAGGCTTAGCAGTAGGTTTAATTTAATTGATTTTCTCTTAAAATTTTAATTCATGTATTTTTAGATTTAATCCGAGTTTAAGATTTTGATTATTCAATTTAGTATGCTTTCAATTCTCACTTTTAGTTCATTATGCTCCTTAGTAACTTCTTCCCCTTTCCTTTTGCCTCATCGTTACTAAAGTTTTCTGCTGTTTAATTCATTGTGCTAATTCTCCTATTAGTAATTGTCTGGTTTGTAGATTTAATCATTTATGGGTTAGATTTAAATTTTGCAAGTTGAATTATCTCCGTTTTCAAGTTTACAACTTTCAACTTACTTATTATGAGTTACTAGTTAGTGTAGTGGCTTAGATTCGACTATATCCATGTGGATTCAACCCTCAAATACTACGGCTAACAGCCGTATGTTTGCGATTAAAATTTTGCCTTTATTTGAATGCATATTATATTGAGAAGATCCTTGGAACTTTACTTAATTTGATTGTACCCTTGTAACTACTGCTTATGATCCTAATCTTCACGTGAAAAAGGTTAAAGGTTAAAGTGCATCACAAAGTGAGTATACAAATATAATTGGTTGTGTGATGTTCTTAATATTTCCCTAATATAGGTATGCCACGAGTAGATTTAGATATGCTCATAACCCTAATAATGATAGCTGGAATGCCCTAATTAAACTATTGAAGTATCCTAAAAGGACCATTACTTATAGCATGCATTTTAAGATCTTCAATGCTATGTTTACTATGATGCCAACTAGGTGCCTCATACTGATGAGATTAATTCAACCAATGGTTGTATGTTTACTCTAGTTGGTGATGCTATATCTTGGAAATCATGCAAACAAATTATATTGCTAAATCGGCAATCGAATCTAAATTTATCCCTTTAGAATTAGCAAGTGATAAGGTAGAATGGCCTACTGGCAGACATTCCATTGTGGGAGAAGCCAACTCCAGTAGTTGCCACATGTTGTGACCCATGAGCAGTCATCGGGGTGTCTAAGAACACAAGATAAGGCCTATTCGTCTCAAGGACACAAGCATGAGAACTTGAGAAGGGATTACGTGAAATCACTTCAGTATGTAAAATCTGAAAGGAATCTTGCCTACCCATTCACCAAAGGTCTTTATAGAAATGTAGTGCTGGCGTCAGCATATTTTAGTCCATTGAGTGAGTAAATCGTGATGGATACACGTCTTGGACAAGTGTCTAGGTTCAATGGATAGAATTGAATAACTAAATAACTAAATAAACCCATTTGTACAGCAATATGTTCCTCTACATAAATAATAGTATTTTTTTAATTGTCAAATGTGTTAGGAATGAACCTTTGGTTCTTAATGAGTGCTTAGCCTTGATATTGGTGCATGACATTGTGCATTTGATACAACTTATGTAAGTGAGTGTGGAGAGGGTTTTCACGCTATAACTCTCTAGTACTTAAGAATGGGCTTTAATGCATCAATATTCATTAGGGTCTTTGTTTTTAAGGAAAATTTAGAGTGCATATTCTAATCTATATAAACGCCACTTAACTATAATATTTCTCCACCCTAACATATATCAGACAAACATCCCATAGGAATATATCGAACTACATCATTAGCTAGGATTGAACGAAGAAATGAGGGAAAACAAAATTCTAACTCTAAGGTTGTAATAAAATGCCTACATTTTGACGATCAGTCTGCTGCCACATTTGCCAATCAGAAGATGTTACTGATGATAAAATGAATACCTTGGTTTAATTGAGTGTAAATATTTTCCAAGGCGATCTGGTCATTTCCTTTTGATGCTTGAATCACAATGTAATTGTTTCCCTTCAAGGAAAATTTTGTTGAACGCTACTTGAACTAATGAAGTAATTCTATCCCTAAGAGTTCTAGCTTCTATCATAAGAATAGATGTCTACCATAGCTTAATATGTCTGCTTTGATTAGCTTTCCCTTTCAATCGTATGCAATGAATTTGTCTACTGCTAAAGAGTTGATCAGTGATATGTCAAAGTTAATTTTGTTGAGTCATAAAGAAGGGGGCTACCATCTCACAAAGTGGCTAGAGATGGAACGGGCAAAGAAGTCCCCTTAAAATAATCATCAACCAATACACAAGTTTGGATTCTTTATTCAACACTTACCTTACTTGCTCAAATCAAGCATGTTAAGGGGCTGAAGATTTCATTCATGAAAACTGTAGCTTTTCTAGATTTTCAGATACTCCAAAGAAGAAATAAAAGTTTTTGAAGCATCTTTGGTTTACATGAGTGTTAAAGCTAGATAACAAAGAAAGAAGGAGGAGAGAGAGATGAAGAAAGAGAAAGCGGGACTTAGGATTGAACATTAAGTAAACAGAATAAAAATAAGTCATGTAAATTAAAAATTAATCATCACCATCTAATTAAAATCAATGGCCAAGATGAACTTGCCCTGTTCATCTAATAGAGTAGCTCATCCTATTTAGTTCACTCTTAATTAAAAATAATGATAATAGTAGTAGCAGCAGTAGTAGTAGTAGTAGTAGCAATAGTAATAAAAGCACATTGAGGCCAACGGGATTTTTATAATCCAATATTCAACAATGGTACCGGGCATGCAGTAATGTAATTTGACAATAGTCTGTCCAAAATTGAAGTTTGGTGATTATTTGAACCTTATTTAAATTCTGGTAGCTTGTTTACAAGTTTACATATAAGTTAAGTGTTTTTCAGCTTTTTTCCCCTTTGTATTTTATGACACAAAATGACTTTTGATGGCTAAGTATATTAAAAATACATACGAGTGATATTAACTATTTCTTTTAAACAAAAGATATACAATATTTGGAAAAACAAAAGGAAATAGAATGAAACTCATGCCAAATTAATTTATAAAAATGTTGTGTTAAAACACCATGATAAAGAAATATATATGTATCAATCTTAAAGGATGAAATTTATGGCTAAAATGAGGAAAAATTTGAAGATTTGATTGTTAGTGTCTCATACAGGCGTGATATGACAAATAACTGTTAGTTGTTAGTTGTTAACTATTGGAATCAACAGTTTGCATTAAAATATTTGATAAGATTAGCTGTTTTTTAAAAAGATGTTTGATAAAATTTCTTTTACATTAATATTTCTAATATGCAATTCAACTTAATGCAATTTTTTATTTATTGGTCATCTATTTCATTTTCAATAAGAATAGAATTTATGCTATGTGTAAAAAAGTTAACTTCATTCACGAACTTTATTTTCTTAATACTTCTGCATAATTTGTATTGATTATCTATCTTAAGCTTTTCTCAATTTGACTATATATTTGTGCGATTCTAGGTCTTATAAGCTTATTTTGTCATTCATTAGACATAATTTTTCTTTTTATTTTGGATTGAAACTTATACAAATATCAAAGGAATTATATGACTAAAATGTAAACAAAATAACTCATGGTAAGAAATAATCAACAATTAAGTAAATTGTAAATGTGATAATTGTCATGATACTATATATGTTGATCATATCATAATTTTTTCCCCTAAGTTATTGCAATGGGTAGCATAAGGTAATGGCACATATATAATTTCTCTAAAGTCTTAGGAAATTTAGGGTATGTTCTTTTTAACTTATCATAAGTACTTATCATTACCATTCAATACTGATCAGTAGTCATTAGCACTGGTTAGCACTCATTAGCACTTATCAGCACTAAGTTACTTATGGCAAGTTGAAAAAACATACCCTTAGCCATTTCTACACAAAGTTAATTAAAAATAGCTACTTGGCATAACTTTTTGAAAAAACATTGTTTGGATCAAAATAGTTGTTTTAAATAAATATTCACCAAACACTACAATTGGTTGTTTACAACAAAAAATCTTTGTAAACTTCTTTTGATAATAATAGTCTATTTTGATATTTTACATTTATTCTTTTTAAACAATTTTCGATACATAGATGATGCATACACAAATATATTAAACTTCCTTTTCTGTTTTTGGGGAAAATTAACGCCATTAATCTGAACTATAGGAGATGTCTACGAAAATAATCTGACATGAGGAAATTACAAAGAACATTCCAACCTTTGACCATATTTTTTATAAATGTACTGGCAACAAGTTCGGTGTAGTTTGACTCGGTTACGAGATGACATGGAGCTGGATTTTTCCAACGTGGTGGTTGTTCAACCAGAGTGCAGTTGTTTGCTAAAGTCATATGTCATATCACTATTTTGTTTGGGGGAAATAATTCAAAAAAAAAAGAAAGAAAGAAAAACTACACTTAAACATTTCTTGTTGACAACCAAGGACTTCAAACCTCTATTATTCCATTCCCTTTCCTAAAACTATGTAAACCATAGAAGTAAAGTGAGGGCAATATGTCAGGAAGAGCTTCAACCATTGTTGGCTTATCAAGTTCGGTGAAAAGGGGTGGTTTGAGGTTCAAAAATGAAGTGGTCTCAGATCCAAAATGCTATCATGATGTTTCAGCTATTCATCATATTTACAAGCAACCTCCGAACAAAGGCAAGAAGTTTTTTGGTTGTTCATTTTAGAAGGTAAGTGAAATTTGAAATAAATCTGAAATAAATAGGGCTATATGTACTTTTCTTTGTTTAATGTTGAAAAATGACAAAGAAATATACGGATCTATGTCATAAGGTATAACAAGATTATGGGTTCTTCAAATGGGATAAAGACGAAGAGATGAGCTTGACGAAGAAGAATAAGATTTTGCAAGAAAGGCTTGAGGAAGTGGTTGATCAAATAGAGAAGATGGAATTGAGGCGGCTGATAGAAATAGAGAAATCAATGTTGATGAATCTAATCAGCTGAGGATGCTAATGGAAGAGAATTCAGGGTTACAAAGTAGAATTATCAAAAAGAAGCTAAAAAGAACCAAAGCTGAGGAAGAGGCAAAGCAAATGAAGAAAGAGTTGCTTTCACGAAAAGTGAAAGGGTTAGGGAAATGCATTGGGTGGGTAATTCCTTGCTTGGCTTTTATTTGTTTAAGTATTACCATATTGTTGTTAATGTAAGTAAATAGGGTAGGTAAGATGAATGAATGGTAATGTATGTTTAGCAAGGTTTGTAAGGGAAAAAAGGTATGGTAGTTAGCCTCTGAATGCTTATGGTTTGTATTAGTTTATGCACATTTGCAATGAATGAAGGTTGTCAAGTGGCATCTACTAAAAAAGAAGTATAATGTATCTGATTTTTCAGTTATACTTATCAACTTCTTCAAAGTGAGTATAATCTATTAAAAAAATGAGTATAGTCTAGAAAAAGAAAATAATTTCTAAATTGTTCTTAGAGCTATTAAGAGGGCAAATGCTTGATTAATGAAATTTTGCATAAACATGTCCAAAAGATTGAGCAACATATCCAGGCCCTGATACATACATATGAGCAAATGAAGTTACAAAACTCACAGCCTAAACAACTAATGGAGTACATACAATGGCTACAACATGTTTGAATCCCATAATTGAAGTATCAAAAGTCACAGTCTAAGCCCCACAGAACTCACCAACAAAAATGCCAAGTACATGATAGTAGGGGACCAAAAAGTAACCCTTCTTGGTAGAATCTTCACAGTTATTGGGGCACGCAACTTGTGCTTCCAATTGAAGTTTGGCTAAGCACAAGTGGCCCTTATTCAACTTGTGATAATGGCATACTAGATGAGAGTCCATCCTACATAAAATGACGTAGCTGGAATCAATCACCCTCATGGTGAAAAGATTTAAGTAGATTTAGAAACTTGAAATCTTACTTGTGTAGCACCACTTCCTATGCCACTTCCACCTTTTTCTTTCTCTTCCTCCTTTTCCTTTAGGAGCTTGAGGGGCAGTATGTGTAGGCTCCTTTCTTGACCTTCCTCTTCCCCTGTTTTGTGAAGGAGTAGTAGATAGATGAAGGTGTTTTTAAGGGCATTTTGCTTTGTTATGACCAAGTTGGTGGCAAATTAAACATGTCATAACAATTTCATGTTTAGTTAGCCTTCTTGGTTTTTTGGATCTTTATGAGGATCCCTCTTTTTCTTCTTTCTTGGTCTCCCTGAACCAATTTTAAGCTCAGGAGGTTCAAGTGGCAGCTCTTTCTGAGGCCAAGCTTCTCACTCACATAGGGGAGGATTGCACCTTTATAAGCCTTTATGTACCTACCCTTCTTGAAGTATACATGAGGAAAATCCTATGAATCTTGCTTCAACCAAGTAGCACAAGATACAATATGACAATGGGGCACCCCAGTCAAGTCCCACTTCATGTAAGTGCAAGTTGCAGCTTTCATATCAACATGAAGTTGGTCTATTATGTAGGAAACTTGGAAAATCATGTTTCCTGAGGGCAAGGGAAGCAATTTCTAGCTTCATCTGTTGCCTTTTGAAGTTTAACTTTGATCCTTGGACACACATCATCCACAGTGTTCTCCATAAATGCCCTTTCGACAACATTCCTTTCCATTAGAGAAACCCTAATATCTTCTAGCATGTGAATCAAGTGTTTTGCCCTAGCATGAATAATATATGCATTGGATGTTTCTGCCATATTCACAATAATGTCACACTTAGTCTTTGTTTTTTATGAAAGCTCGATAGAAGGATATGGAATTTTGCTTGATAAAATCTTCAACAGCTTTAGGAGATGCCCTTTTGCAGGTCTTCAATAGCCAGGTTGAAGTCTGTTTGGTTGTAAGCTTTGGCTGCATTCCATAAGAATAACTTAAACTCCTCCCCTTTGTGAGTTTTGTGCCCATTGGCATTGTGTTCACTTTTGGAAAATAAATTTTTTAATAGCATGCTCAATTGCCTGAAAACCACATGAGGATGAAGTTAGTAAATCATATAAGAGATAAAAAATAGCTACTTGAAATATCAACAACAACATAAAAGTGTGCCCTTGTGTTGATCTAAAATGATTTTCAGTCTATTCCCATCTAAGTTCTTAACACATCGCTGCATGTGCTCCAAGAATCATATCCACCTATCATTGTTCTCACCTTCAGCTACAAACCAAGCCATTGGAAACATTTGATTATTTTCATCAATTCCAATAGCAGACAACAGTGTCCCTCCTAGAAATGTCTTCAGGAAGCCAAAATCAATGCATAGTACAGGCTTACATCCTGCTAACCATTCCTTCTTATGGCCTTTAAAGTAAACCAAAAACCTTTGGAAACATGTATCTCTTTCCTAATTTATGTTTCAGTTTGAAGGATAAATGTGATTCCCTTGTTTGATCTATTCAGCTCCTCAATATATCTTCCCAAGCTGCAATAATGCTCCTTCGTAGTCCCATGAAGAAGATGTGCGGCTGCTTGCTTGACCTTATAAGAAACACATCTTTTGAGGACAACTCTAGAGTTCTTTTGCACTTCTTTCAAAATTTCAGCTGATGGCCAATGAGGCTTCTCCTTAAACCTGAGTAAATAATACTTTGCAAGCCAAGAAGATTTAAATTTCCTATTTTTCTATATGTCTCTTTTACATCTGTGGTTGTTATTAACTATTTTAACCACATATGTTTCCCTTCTCCTATCCCTAGAAGCATACACTCTAAATTTACATACACTCCCACATGTTGCTACAACCTTCTTCAAATTTTTGTCAGACAAGCTTAATGTTAAATGATAACCTTGTGTTAATGCATACCTTGTAACATACTTAAACTTTTTCAAGGTCTCAAATGTAATGCGAACTTGGAAACTAAACTTCTTAAAGTCTGTGTGTTCATCCATCCTTATCTTAATTTTTCTTTTTTTCATTCTTTTCTCCTTTTGGTCATCCTCACCACCACTGTCAGGTGGTGTATCAAGATAATCAGAATCCTCATACTCTCTGCCATGTTCAACATCACCACTATCTTTGTTCACATTCTCAGTTGGTTGATCTGGGAAAAAAAAAAAAAAAAACCCTTAGTAGCCTTTTGTTTCTTCCATTCATAAACCTAGATCTAGCAATATCCCACTCCTCATCACTAGTTTTCATATAAGCATCAACAGCCTCATCTTCTTCCTCAGATAGTACCTCATTTGCATCAGCAGCCTCATCTTCTTTGTTAGATAATATCTCATACACATCATCAACATCCTCACCTATCTTTCTTTTACCTTTATCCTTAGCACTGCCATCATCCTCAACTACCCTTGGGTCAACCTCATCCTCAGACTCTTCATCATCACCAGGAACACATTCACTATATATAGATAATTTACTCATAGAATCCCCTCCAACCAATTTAAACCATGGAATAGGAGAATTAGGTTGTGGGTCATCAAAGTCTACTCAACAGTTTGGTAGAGATCATTTGGGCCTACTTTAGGTTGTGGCTTAATGGGCTTGGGTGTTGGCACATGCTCTTTAGGTTTATGTTTTGAGACAGGCTGGGCTTTTGGCTTAGGGAGTGACACAGGAACCTTCAGCTTGGAATCAAAGATAGGTTGTACTTTCTGGCCCATTTCAGAGTGGGCCTTTAGTGGTTCTATAGTTCCCTCTTTAGGAATTGGGGTTGAAGGTTCAGAATTGGGCATGGGTATTAATGCCTGCACTTTCCCTGCTTGACACTTCTTCCCTCTATTGCTTGAAGCTATTGTCTTAAAACTTGGGCTTCTCCTTCCAGGTGTTAGGTTTGAAGGCTTCTATGGTGGACTTGAAGCTACTGTAGGAACCACATTGGGTTATTTGATTTTTATGCTTGAGCAAGGATTTATATGAGCAATTTTAACATCAATTGAACTAGGTAAGGATAACACTTCTTCCACAACCTTAGGTTCATCAACCCTTTGAATAAAGTATGACAACTTATTAATCTCAAAATGATATATAGTAGTTATGCCATGTAACGCCCCCAAAATGCTAATGACATGGTTACTGATAATTGCAGCGGGAGACTTAGTAAACGAAGGCGCTACCGCCGTCCTGACAAGGACAAGGCTCACTAACACTATTAAATCTTGCAACTCGTGATCACAATCACAAATTCTATTAAACTGAAACACTTCAAGACCAAAGTCCATAATGGTTCAACCATACCATGTACTAATTCACACTCCATACCACACAAGTAACTTGACCTTAAGGTCGATTCCAATGTTCATGCTATGCTGAATCCACTGTGAGCATCTGACGAGTTCCAGAAGGGCTTGCTAAAATTGAGAAACATGTGATACTTCATAACCTAAAATGGAAAACATAAAAACAATTCGAAAATATGAGCAAAAACTCAGTACATACATCCCTATATTGTAAAATGAGCACAGAAATACTGGTGATGGGTACCCGTCTTTGCAATTCATTTAGTTGGCAATAATAATGAAAATGAATGTAATATGAAACTGAATTGCTCATTATTATCTGGATGTGAACCCCTTGCACTGATATGATCTATACATAGGTGTACACCTGCCAATCCGATCAAGAGTTGGCCTGAAGCCGCGCGGGTAAGTGATGGGCTGACGCCCTATAGATGATAACTGACGGGGTCACAAGTTATATGGCAAATCACTGTATAAACTGATTCATTGATAACTCATTAAGAGTTTGTAACTTGATAAATATGATCTGCTTTCTGAAGATACAGGCAATGGACGTACCTTGAGTCTTTAAAAATGACATCTGACTTGATAAATATGTTTTGACTTGATTACACTTATGCATAACGGGGAACGATAACTAGGCCTCAACTCTGTTTTATAAAATAAATGTCACTGTAAGTATATATAATCAGTAAATGATCCTTACTCGCATAATTGAGTAAGTAAAAGTAGGTGTAACAGAAATTGAGTAATTATATGGTATACATAACAAGTACTTGAACATAACTTCAAAACTGAATTGATGAAAGTAATCCAAAACTGAATTGATGAAAGTAATGAAATTCAATATGAAGTAAATAGAAGTAAAATAGTCCAGTCCACAATGAGATAAATGATGTTACAGAGGAAAAGGCCTTGATAGTGATAATTGAGAGAATCGTTATGGCCTTTTCTGAAATAAGGTGCTGATATGAGTTTCTCTCTCCACTTCTCATAATCATTCAAAAATCCACTTGATAAAAATTCCACCCCAAAATGAGTCATTGAACTCCATAGAAGCTATTAAGCTCACTAAGCTTGGTATTTTCTTTGTAAAATCCATAAGTGATTCACAGCTCATAAACTGACTCCCAATTTGTATATTTGTCTTCAGGACAATTTTCAGAATTTTCCTCCAAGTATACGCTGCATAGAAATTGCAATAATAACCTAATTTACACCCAAACAGGTCAGTTTACTTCAAAAATTTATAATTTTCATTCTAGACATCAAATGGAGACTTAAAACCCCAATATGAAAAGATTAAGAAGTCCCCAAAAACTTTCATTTACAATACAAATCACGATTCTCACAATAAGATTCCCAAAATGGGACTAAAACATAAGTGTCTCAGTTTTGATCTCATTCTGCGCAGCTTTGGTAAAACGACTATAACTTTTTCCACAGACCTCGGATTAAGGCGATTCAAGATGCATTTGAAAGCTAACACACTGAGGTAGTTACCCACCAAAAATCACAATTTTTCACTGGGCCAATCATTACCAGTTTAATCCCAAAATCAGCCCTAATTTCCTGAAATTCCAGCCCTTCACTGATTTAACTTTCTCTTCCTTTTTCATATAAAACTCACTTGAAATCATTTCAAATCACCACAATCAGATATAAAATGATCATGTAAGGCCTCATATACATATACAAACTCTAAACAACTTCATGAATACATAATTACTAAATTCGTATCCAAAACAGGGCAATTTTCTTCAAAATTCCATAACTCACTGATTACTCGTCCAAACTTCATGAAATTTTGCCAGAAAATCCCAAATAATATAGAGAAGATACAGTAAAAATTTCAGAATTTTTGGCCAATCCTATAATTGCCAGAATTTTCGACATGGCCATTTAACAAAAGCAAAATCATGAAAAGCATGCTCTTGATCCAATACCCATGACTCTAAACATCTCCAAACTCAATAAAAATTGCACAACAACTATCAATTTGATCATCCAAACAATAATCACAACTAAAACAACCCAAAAATTCAAAATAAAACAAGTTAGGGTTGTTGATTTACCTCACTTGAGGCTTGAAATAGAGAGAGGAGGAGGCTGTTTTGAGTGTTTTTAGGGGTTGGACAAGATAGCTAGCAGCAAGGGGAACTCGGGGCAGCTGGGAAGTGACCGGAAAAGTGGCCGGAACCACCAAAACTGGTGGCACAAAGGGGCAGCAGCTGCTGCCCCTGTTCTGGCGTGAGAGAGAGGGAGATGGGGAGAGATTAGTGTGATAATTTTGCTGAATTTTGTGGCTGGAAAAATCCTCAAGTAATAGATATATGTGGCTGGAAATTTTCCTCCCCAAAAGTAGCTTTTTGCTAATTAAAATTAGGTGCTAAAACGAGTAATTAGTGAAATAACAAAGATCGTAAAGTTTTGGGCTTTTGTTTTGGGCCCAACAAGCTACGTTTGGGCTTGAAGATTTTAAATCAAAATGTTGGTAACATTTTATATTACTCGGAATTAAAGTTTACCGAAGGTAAGAAAAGCATAATTTACTCACTGAGGCCTAATATCGATTCACCCGACATTTAATCAATCAATGAAACTCAAATTAACAATAAATGACACTTGAGTTGCAAAGTGGTACCCAACATGAAATATCTTCGCACCGGGATGATTAAATATGATAAATGAAGGTGAAAAATTTAAATAACATAATGAAACTCGTTAAATAAATAAATTAAGTGTAGTTGAATTTAATAAACATGATTTGGTTAAACAAATAACCATGAATGAGTAAATGAATAAACATGATTAATGAAATAAATAAAGATGATTTGAATAAATAAATATGGGTTAGGGTTGGGTTATTACAGTCTTTCCCCCTTAAAGAGTTTCGTCCTCGAAACTTATAACACTTGTCAACTGCATGCAATGCTACTTTAAAACACATGGGCCATTGGTTCCCATAGCTTTCCTCTAAAGCAGTATCATTTGCCAAATGTACTCCGACTAAAGGTGTACGCATTATATACTTCTTAATCCCATATTTCAGTAGCAGATCTGGATACTTATCATATAATAGCCTCAACGAACTCAATCACTTTGATTCAAAAGTGATATTCCCTTCAAAAGAAAAGAACATTGTTACTGCAAAGGAGGTATTCTACACTATTGACTCATAAAGCCTAAAGTGACGAGGACTCAAGTATCGCTGATATCTAGTCTCCTGACACTCTTGACTAGGAACGTATGACTTAATTATATCTCATCTGCGACTTTGGTTATTTCTTTGTTGTGCTAGCACAACTGCTTTGTCAACCTTGTATCACCTCGACATGTACTTGAATTTCCCCTCTTAATGCTTGCCTGGCGTAGCTCTGACCTTGTACTCAATGTTTCTTCTGGCTCACTCCAATATAATTAGACAGTGCTTGAGTTTATTCCCTTATCCAAAGGCAACCATCTGATATTTCCAATACATCACATGATCTCCGCTCATCAGACTACTCAAGGATCTGCTCCCGGTCGATAATGAGTAATGAAATGACCATAGTTAGGGATGAGAGTGATGAATTTCTCAGCTAAGTGAATCATTGCATACAAAAGAAATGAACAATGAGACTAAAAAAAACAAATAAAGGAAAGATTATCATAGGGTGGTTAGAAAGAAGATAACCATAAGTATATTATGAATTCTGAAATATAATGCCACAAGAATTGTGGTTTATCATATGAGGTCCAATAAATAATCAACTAAGGAGAAAGAGGGTTCGATTATACTTAGGTTTAACTGAGGAATTGGAAATAAGATAACAAGCACGGACCCTCAACTAGGTGACTTAATAGCCACAAGTAACAAGACAAGCGCAATAGATAGATGGGACAAGCAGATGAAATAAATAGAAAAGATGGTGAAGGCCGAGGGCATAGGAGTGTTGACAACTATATAACGTTGAACAACAATGCGTTGCACATGTAACAATGGGATTAAAAAGACATGGAAGATCTCATTAGTATGAAATATTGGGTTGAAATGCAAGGAAGATTAAACAATATGGAATCGCGTTAAGATTTGAGGATAAGACAAGCAAACAATTTCAAGAATGACTTCAAAAGGGCATTCCCGCAAGAGATAGATTGTCAAAAGAACTTGAGCAACAAGATGTAGTTATGGCCATAGAATAGTATGCCAATATGATGTTACAGTGCCATAGAAACGCAAACAATACGGATCCATTTAATTATCGAAAGGGCACCCAATGACTGGGTCTGAAGCAACCAAAGACTTTTCAAGCTATAAATGAAGAGTGCTCAAATAGAAGTAAAGTGTTAATGTAGGTGGCAGTAAAAGTATGAACACAGTGATGACTGAATTGTCAGCGTTTGAATCGCCAATAAGAAAGGTTGCTTAGACATGTTTTCATAAACACTCCATTACAAATCAAAAGAGTGTTAGCAGCAATAGAAATGATACCTCTGAATAATTCAAAGTGACTAGGGCAGCAATAAGTCAATGACAAGAAGTAATGGGAGCGAGCATTGCTGATGTAAGGTCTTAGTGTTAAAACCAGATGATTCCGATACATGGCAGCTAAATCTTACTTGCACCACCCATATAATGCCAAGTAGCACATCATAAGCTACTAATTATTATCACCATACATAAGCACTCATTGTAGTGTTCGTCTCATACTGGTTCACCTCAAAGATATTGCCGCAGAAGGTATTTCCTTATCTAGAGGTTTACATCTAACTTGACACTGTATTAATCCCTTAAGCAGTTGCAAATAGCATCCCCACATTGGGTTTCAACCCCAAAATAACACACCTCAATAGAATTCTCAAATCCTGGGGCAAAACGGACAGAGTTCCGCCTACAAACGGGTTAAGTCCTAGGCTTAAAGCCTTACAATAGCTACCTGAAATGAAGAAAAACACTTTAATAGCTCAACGGCCACACGCCGGAGTTCATAACTCAATGGGTTACACACCCGGAGTGCACAATTATAGAAATTTAAACAAATAAGAGAAATGAAACGTGCAATACACCTCCAAGATAAATGAGAACATGCCTCACCAACAGGTGATCCAAATGGTTCCACAATCCACTTTGCTCACGCGTGAATCTCATGATATTAACAAATGATTGAGTCACCCAAATGAAATTTCTCCATATATGCCCATACCGATGAACTTGTAGTCAACAACTCATTTAACTGGTCTAACAGAACTCATGCATACCTTGATAGCTCACTCAGAAACACTTGATAGCGCACAGTGGCCCTTAAAACCTTAGGCTCTGATACCAAATCTGTAACGCCCCCAAAATGCTAATGACATGGTTACTGATAATTGCAGCGGGAGACTTAGTAAACGAAGGCGCTACCGCCGTCCTGACAAGGACAAGGCTCACTAAAACTATTAAATCTTGCAACTCGTGATCACAATCACAAATTCTATTAAACTGAAACACTTCAAGACCAAAGTCCATAATGGTTCAACCATACCATGTACTAATTCACACTCCATACCACACGAGTAACTTGACCTTAAGGTTGATTCCAATGTTCATGCTATGCTGAATCCACTGTGAGCATCTGATGAGTTCCAGAAGGGCTTGCTAAAATTGAGAAACATGTGATACTTCATAACCTAAAATGGAAAACATAAAAACAATTCGAAAATATGAGCAAAACTCAGTACATACATCCCTATATTGTAAAATGAGCACAGAAATACTGGTGATGGGTACCCGTCTTTGCAATTCATTTAGTTGGCAATAATAATGAAAATGAATGTAATATGAAACTGAATTGCTCATTATTATCTGGATGTGAACCCCTTGCACTGATATGATCTATACATAGGTGTACACCTGCCAATCCGATCAAGAGTTGGCCTGAAGCCGCGCGGGTAAGTGATGGGCTGACGCCCTATAGATGATAACTGACGGGGTCACAAGTTATATGGCAAATCACTGTATAAACTGATTCATTGATAACTCATTAAGAGTTTGTAACTTGATAAATATGATCTGCTTTCTGAAGATACAGGCAATGGACGTACCTTGAGTCTTTAAAAATGACATCTGACTTGATAAATATGTTTTGACTTGATTACACTTATGCATAACGGGGAACGATAACTAGGCCTCAACTCTGTTTTATAAAATAAATGTCACTGTAAGTATATATAATCAGTAAATGATCCTTACTCGCATAATTGAGTAAGTAAAAGTAGGTGTAACAGAAATTGAGTAATTATATGGTATACATAACAAGTACTTGAACATAACTTCAAAACTGAATTGATGAAAGTAATCCAAAACTGAATTGATGAAAGTAATGAAATTCAATATGAAGTAAATAGAAGTAAAATAGTCCAGTCCACAATGAGATAAATGATGTTACAGAGGAAAAGGCCTTGATAGTGATAATTGAGAGAATCGTTATGGCCTTTTCTGAAATAAGGTGCTGATATGAGTTTCTCTCTCCACTTCTCATAATCATTCAAAAATCCACTTGATAAAAATTCCACCCCAAAATGAGTCATTGAACTCCATAGAAGCTATTAAGCTCACTAAGCTTGGTATTTTCTTTGTAAAATCCATAAGTGATTCACAGCTCATAAACTGACTCCCAATTTGTATATTTGTCTTCAGGACAATTTTCAGAATTTTCCTCCAAGTATACGCTGCATAGAAATTGCAATAATAACCTAATTTACACCCAAACAGGTCAGTTTACTTCAAAAATTTATAATTTTCATTCTAGACATCAAATGGAGACTTAAAACCCCAATATGAAAAGATTAAGAAGTCCCCAAAAACTTTCATTTACAATACAAATCACGATTCTCACAATAAGATTCCCAAAATGGGACTAAAACATAAGTGTCTCAGTTTTGATCTCATTCTGCGCAGCTTTGGTAAAACGACTATAACTTTTTCCACAGACCTCGGATTAAGGCGATTCAAGATGCATTTGAAAGCTAACACACTGAGGTAGTTACCCACCAAAAATCACAATTTTTCACTGGGCCAATCATTACCAGTTTAATCCCAAAATCAGCCCTAATTTCCTGAAATTCCAGCCCTTCACTGATTTAACTTTCTCTTCCTTTTTCATATAAAACTCACTTGAAATCATTTCAAATCACCACAATCAGATATAAAATGATCATGTAAGGCCTCATATACATATACAAACTCTAAACAACTTCATGAATACATAACTAAATTCGTATCCAAAACAGGGCAATTTTCTTCAAAATTCCATAACTCACTGATTACTCGTCCAAACTTCATGAAATTTTGCCAGAAAATCCCAAATAATATAGAGAAGATACAGTAAAAATTTCAGAATTTTTGGCCAATCCTATAATTGCCAGAATTTTCGACATGGCCATTTAACAAAAGCAAAATCATGAAAAGCATGCTCTTGATCCAATACCCATGACTCTAAACATCTCCAAACTCAATAAAAATTGCACAACAACTATCAATTTGATCATCCAAACAATAATCACAACTAAAACAACCCAAAAATTCAAAATAAAACAAGTTAGGGTTGTTGATTTACCTCACTTGAGGCTTGAAATAGAGAGAGGAGGAGGCTGTTTTGAGTGTTTTTAGGGGTTGGACAAGATAGCTAGCAGCAAGGGGAACTCGGGGCAGCTGGGAAGTGACCGGAAAAGTGGCCGGAACCACCAAAACTGGTGGCACAAAGGGGCAGCACTGCTGCCCCTGTTCTGGCGTGAGAGAGAGGGAGATGGGGAGAGATTAGTGTGATAATTTTGCTGAATTTTGTGGCTGGAAAAATCCTCAAGTAATAGATATATGTGGCTGGAAATTTTCCTCCCCAAAAGTAGCTTTTTGCTAATTAAAATTAGGTGCTAAAACGAGTAATTAGTGAAATAACAAAGATCGTAAAGTTTTGGGCTTTTGTTTTGGGCCCAACAAGCTACGTTTGGGCTTGAAGATTTTAAATCAAAATGTTGGTAACATTTTATATTACTCGGAATTAAAGTTTACCGAAGGTAAGAAAAGCATAATTTACTCACTGAGGCCTAATATCGATTAACCCGACATTTAATCAATCAATGAAACTCAAATTAACAATAAATGACACTTGAGTTGCAAAGTGGCACCCAACATGAAATATCTTCGCACCGGGATGATTAAATATGATAAATGAAGGTGAAAAATTTAAATAACATAATGAAACTCGTTAAATAAATAAATTAAGTGTAGTTGAATTTAATAAACATGATTTGGTTAAACAAATAACCATGAATGAGTAAATGAATAAACATGATTAATGAAATAAATAAAGATGATTTGAATAAATAAATATGGGTTAGGGTTGGGTTATTACATGCCACCTCCTTCATATTCCAACTTCCCTGACTGAATAAATTTTCCCTCATGGTGTATTTGTAAAGTAATTGTATCATCAGCCATAACTATTGCATAACCAAACAACAAAAATAAGATTCAAGAGTCCTCTGAAACTCACAACATATGACAATGTACAAATATGGTAGAAGGCAAATGCAACATTACATATCAAAACCCTACCCCCATATTCATATTACACCAAATTGACACTGACATTCACCACAATTGCATTGTTTTCAAAACCCTAACCTAACATTGCAAAACCTTCAAAAATCTTCTTAAGTATGCACAAATTTTACTAAAACATATCATTCTTGCCCACAATACAACAACATTCACCCATTTCTTGTTTGGGTCAAACATCCACCAAAAAAGCAAGTCAAGCATGCAAAATTAACCAAATTAAGCCTGTACCTTGTGCGTCTTCAACCTTCTTATCTGTTCTCACCTTTAATTCGCCTCCTCAGCTTCTATATTGTCTGTTCAGCGTCCTCAATTTTACAAGAAGATCGAGTTTTAGGGTTTACGTCCTGATTTTTCCTCCCCTCTTGCAAGCACAATTTCTAGATGAGACATAAAAGTGCTTGATTTGATTGTACAAAGCCTCTGTTTACTTATACGGGCATTAAACAGTTGAAGAAGATTTTATTTTTTTTGAATTTTTCACCCAAACAAAATAGTGATATGGCATGTGACTTTGGCAAATAATTGCACTCTGGTCAAACAACCGTCACATTGGAAAAATTAGGCTTCGCGTCATCTCACAACTGAGTCAAGCTACACCGAACTCATTGCTAGTACATTTATGAAAAATATGGTCAAAAAGTGGAATGTTCTTTGTAATTTAAAACTATCACTACCAGGTACCCCACTTTAGGTGAAAATTATAACTAGGGGATCATGTTATCAGAATATATTTAAAAGGGGCAATATCCTATGGAAACTATTTTAAGGGGACCGTTCACTGTTTTCATTTTCTTTTTAGCCCTTAAACTTTTCATATTTGCATTTTAGCTCTTAAACGTAAATTTATGCAGGTGAAAATTTTCTTACAAGTACTAGTTGAGGCCCTCTTTCAACTGGTATCAGAGTCACGTGACCAAAAATAAGTAATATAATTAAGATAATTAATGATTAATTAAGCTAACTAACTATGATTAATGCTAGAATCATTGCGTGCGTGCTCTGGACCAAATTATTCACGTATTTTTCACTCTCTGAAAGGTCTTTCTTTAATAGCACCTTAATTAAACTATATCACTGATATAGTTTTAGAATTAAAAGTAGAATTAGCCAAAATTAAGATCAAAGTCAAGGAGTTTAAGAAGCAAATATCTGTAATTCACCTTTCTCTAGTTAACGAAGTAAGACATAGCGGAAAAGCTACTTCCAGTATTAGTGCTCCATTCCAACATAAGTATCCTTTCCAAAATTCAAAAAGCAAGATTCCATTTCTTTGCATGATATAGAAATCCAAAAAAAAAGTAGGAGAAAAATCAGAAAAAAATCGACTGAAAAATTAGAAAAAGAAGAAGAAGATGGAGCATAAGCAGTATACTCTTGAACAACTGTAGAATATGTTCGAGAAAGAATAAAATCCAGAAGAATTAAACAAAATTATGGGCACAATTAGTGATAAACATGATGCATTATCTGATGATAATGAAGAGACTAATAATGTCCAATTAGAAGAAGAAACATATCAGTAGATGAACCTGATCAAGCTAGAAGATCTCAATGCTATGCCCTTAGAAGAAATAAAAAGAAAATTGGATAAAAAATATGCTAAAATGGTTGTTGAAGATGATATTAATGAAATTGGAGAAGAACTCGACTTAGATGAGATAGACACCAATCTGGTTAGTAATGTTATTCCTAAGCCTGAAGAATTAACCCTCTAGAAGAAATACTCATTTCATAAGACCTAGGTACATTCCAGTACGATGTACAACCAATTTTTCCTTCGGGTTCATCCCAAGGAAAGCTACAACCTTTGAAGAAATTAGTCTTACTCCAATTTGTCAGACGAGATACATTTTAAATATAGATAGAGCTCGTAATAGAGAAGAACATTAGAAAAGAGACATGAATAGTGTTTTAAACCTAAACACTACCTAAACTGCTGCAAATTTTCTAAACTAGATTGAGCATAGTTTCTCTGGCACTATAGTTGACTGTTATGATTCATTAAATTAAGATGGAAAGAATTCATTAAGAATAATGGAAATACCGGCTGCTATGTTCAAAAATCTATGTAAGAAAATTAAAACCAAATTTATCGGAGCTAAACATGATTATGATGAAGAAAAGACAAGAGAATGGCAGAGAAAGATTAATAGTATAGAACTACAGGATATGAGATATCTGAAAAATTATATTGCTGGATTTAGTCAATATTATTACAAAATTAGGCATAATGAGACTAATCTTGGTATGTTCTATGAGAAATTGTCATATCTGATAAATTCCATAATTAATGAAAAGTACATTGCATGGCTTGTGTAATGGCCCAAACCTAAGATTCGTGTTAATTACTTCAAACTATCCTAATCACAAATTAAGCAAGTTGGGTGCCGCATTTCAATTTAGTATTCTGTGTATATGTATATATATTTGTGCATTGCATGTTGATACGCTAACGTGGCCTCAAAAATGGATCTTGTTGTACTCCTAAATAATTCACGCAAGTGCTAATAAATATTTGAATGCCGCTGAATAAACATTAGCCTAATTCTCAAAGAGTTAATTTGTACAATAATGATAATAATAATAAACGAACAAATATAGTAATAATGTAGTAATGATAATAATAAGGTAAGTTAGCTATATAAAAGAGGGAGCTAATAATTAAAAATGAAAAATGTCTTCTTCCAAATTTACATTCAAAGGTTCAAAAGATGTAAAGTTAACTTCTTAATAATAGCCAAAAATACTAATTCAATTTTCCATATATGTATATATACAATGAATGGAAAAAATAAACAAATAAATAAAAATAGAAGGGGTGGGATAAAGATGAGAAAAATCTAGAAAATGATTTAGGTGGCAACAAATAAGAAGATAGAAAGAAAAAGGAAAGAGAGTTAATTAAAATTCAAAATACAAACCAACTAAACTAAATAAACCAAAGCAAAAAAAAAAAAAAAAAAAAAGAGGCAAACCCCAAAACCGCCAAATTTTCCCTGCCCAACCCGACAGACCCCCCATCTACTCTGTTTTCGCCCTCCTCTTTGCCGATTTCCGCTGCCGGCTGGTGGCCGTCTGACACCCACGCCACCACCGCCCAACGCCGCCGGTCCCCGCTGCTAGTGCTGACTTCCAACCGCTCTCGTTGTCCATCCCCTTGTGTGTGTTTGAGTTGTTTTGGTGGGTTAAGAGGTGAGAACCCTAACTCCCGCTTAATTCAATTTTTTTTTTGTATCGAACTCAACTTGAACCCGATACTAAGTTCATGAAATCGCCTTAAACCGTATCGCAAACCAAAGTTTAATGACTAACGGCGATTCGTTAAGGAGAGAAGCAATAGCCATAATAATATTGTTAATAATAATTATGGTAAAGAAAGTCACAATTCTCATAATAATAGTAATAATAATAATAATTCAAGTGGTTATATCAATAATGTCGCTATTATTAATAAACACAAAGCAAGGTATATCATTACGCTATCATAACCTCTATTAAACGAATGTTAACAATATTAGATAAGGGAGCGAAACAAAAATAAAATAGAATCGAGCCAGATGAATAAATAATCGACGGGCTAATTGTTAAAGAAAGGTCTCAGAAATTTAAATTATTCATTAAGTCAATAAATGACATAAAACTTCTTAATCTTACACTAATCAATAAAAAAATTACATATTTGGAGCAGAATTAAGGTCACCTCTGTCGCTTCTAGCTGCCAACAAACGATTTTCAATAAAATGGAGAGAGATTCTCGAGGATCAGGTACGTACATTGCATGTGCTTTTCGAAAACTCACATGTTTCTCAAACCATGCAAAATCAATATGATATTCATATAATGAATCATTTTATACAATGTTTTGTCACATAAGCAAGTGGCCCCATCAATTATCAATCATAAGGGCTTATGCCCTTCAATTTACCCGTGCGGTTGCAACTCATGCTTTTCGATCGGTCTGAAAAGTGTGCACCTATCTCAATGTTAATTGGGGTTCACTTCCAAATAATAATCAGCAAATCAACTTTACTTATACATTCTGTCTCTCCTGTTTGCAAAACAAAATGTTTTAAAATACGAGCACCCAACTAATTAAACTCAAAGCCTATTTTACTGCATAGGGATGTACATACTGAGCTTTGGCTCATACTTTGAATATTTTTCTATTTTCTGTTTCAGATAAGCGATTAGTGAACAGTCCTCCTCCTGGCAAACCAGAGAGTAGCAAGAAATGAAAGAGCATTACAATTCCTTTTGCTGAAGATTCGCTAGCCAAACACTCACGGTGATTTGTAGGCTAGCACCCTAAGAACCTGATAGTTGTGTATTCTTTTGGACTTTGCAGTTACTAGTATTTTGCAATCATACGTTGAGTTAAGAGGTGCATCACAACTTGTATAAATGGATGAGTGTATGTTATTTCAATTATGTGGTGAGTCAGGTAATTAAATGAGTAATACAGTAATACAGATAAATTCAGTTAGCCTTGTTCTATTACAAAACGGCAGTAATGCCTCTAATCAACAAACTTCCGCTACCAATCAATAGTAAATAAGTACTTAAGTTAGCATAATCAGGCATTAGGAATTGAGGGTGTTACAGTTTGAACAAGCAAATGTCATTGATACCTTTGGTTCGAGAATCTCTTATTTAAGAAAATAGGTCAATGATCAATGTCTTGATCTCCAAAGCAAAAGAAAATTAAGAAACAATTCCTAATTTGTTGTGATTCACCTCACTAACAGGGAAAAGAACCTGAGAGGAGACAGAAAAGAAAATTTTACAAGAAAAAGAGCTTTAATAAGCAAAGGAGAGAGAAATATAAAAGAAAATATTATAACAAATCAAGTCCTAAAAAACATAGATTTTTTAGGAAAGCAGCTTATTGTCCTGCAGGGAAAAACAACTGCAAACACTGGGCATGCGGAGAAGTAGGACATTGTCCTAATGAATGCAAAAATAGAAAGAATAACAAGCTTATTAAAACCTTGGGTAGCCTAGATTATGTTAAGCTCAGTGAAGATGAGGCATTAGACCTAACCCTAAATAACAACAAAGGGATTGTTAAAATTATCTTGAATAATAAATATGAAGAAAGTGATTATGAATAAACAAGTCATATGATGGAAAGTAGCTTAGTTAGTCTTTGTGATCTTGAAGGAAAAGAGTTTGTTGTAGACAATAATCACAAGGAAGTTAAAGGAGATTGGGTTCTTCCCATAATTCAAAAAGATATGATCTTTAAAAAATTCATCTTTCAATTAAAGAGTAAGTACATGTGCAAAATGATGGAAGGAGAGCTAGAGATAAAAGATTATGAGTATGATGTGGGAGAAGCTAATCTAATTAATTAGGAAAACATCCTTAAGCATAACAAGGATAAAAAATACATGTATATTCATGTCGGAAGTGTCCAAGTTCAAATCAATCCATTACAATATTATAACAAAGATATTGATCTTTATGCTTTTCTCTATGATATGAGGTATACTAAATTTAATAATCAAATTATCACACGGATTAAGACCAACTTCTGCAATGGATTGGTAGGATTTGATTGTCGACCTGGATCTTATGTGAATCTAAAAGATGAGTTTGCTAAAAACTTTCTATCTCTTAAGATAAAAACTGTTGGAATGGATATGAAAAGAGGGGGATATCAATTAAGGATATTTTGGAAAATTATCTACAAACTGGATAATACTATAGATCCAAAGACTAAGGTGATAATGATAGAAATAGAGAAATTTGAAAGTCCTACCCCTATGCAAAAGATTCAGATGATTAAATCTAATCTACAAGAGATAAAAATTAACCATTCATAGATATCTAGTTTTGCCAACCCTATAAAAATCAACAAGAAAAATGTGGTAAAAATTAATGAGAATGGTAAAATAGCCATTAAACTCTAATTATTAAGGAACATGAGTACAAGATCAGAATGAAAAGAAGGATCTTCATCAACTAAAGAAGAACTTAAGGAAGATGATACAGTTAGTATGACTAGTGAAATGAGTAGAATGAGTTTTGAATCTACAAGACCCAGCATAGACTGAAGTCTGAGTCTAGATAGAAAGATCATTGGATACAAAACAAGAACTATTATTGAGCTAATTTATGAGGATGAATTAGTTAAAAATATGACTATGGAGATATACTATGAAGTCAACAACACAAATCCTGATAGCATCTATCTCCTAATAAACATATGCTTAAAGGGATAAAATAAAAATGAGTTGTGTGCCCACATACAGAGTGGTTGTTCTGTATGCTTCGGGAAAAGATCATTATTTTCAGAGTTTATGTGGAAAAGAGCTAAAAATTCTTTACAAATATGGATAGCTGCTAATAGTATTATGAGTCACAATGAAACCATAGAAGGGTTATCTATAAAATTAGAAGGAGTTTAATGCATTATACAAGTTCTATGGTTTACTGATCAACCTTCTCATGACATAATTATTGAAAATAATTTTTAGAGACTATATTCTCCGTGCACATAGATCATTAATCAAATAATATTTACAATCAATGGTCACCCAGTTCCTATTGTAAAATTGAGCAAAGCTTACACTCATCAGAAATTGAATTTACACGTAGCCAGCGTGGTGAGAAGGTAATACCCGCACAACGTGAAATAGCATTGATAATCTTACTACTTGAGTTATCTATTAAAGAGTAGATTGTTAAACAACAAGAACAATTATGTAAAGAACTCTACTCTGATAATCCACTAAAATTCTGGGAAAAAGACAAGACACTTATAAAAATTGCTTTGTTAAATCTCAATACTATTATTCGAGTCAAGCAAATGGTGTACATGTACCAGGATATCAAAGAATTTGATAAAGAAATTAAAGAACTTTAGGATAAAGGATTAATCAGGAATGGCAACAGTCGTCACACTAGCCCTATTTTCATGGTAACAAATCATGCAAAAGAAAAAAGAAGAAAAGCGAGAATGGTAATCAATTAGAAAACACTTAATGATAATACTATCTTTGATGGTTATTACATTCCTAACAAAACAGTCCTTTTCAGTAGAATTCAAGACGCCTCTTAGTTCTAAAAAATGGGCTGCAAAAGTAATTATTGGTAGATAAAAATAAATGAGAAAAGTATTCCTTTAATTGCATTTAGTGCCCCACAAGGACATTATGAATGGATAGTAATACCATTTGGTCTTAAAAATGCACCTCAAATATTCCAAAGAAGAATGGATAATATCTTTAAAGACCTTAATCATTGTTGTTTAATTTACATTGATGATATCCTTGTCTTTTCTAAAACCATAGAGTAGCATAAAAATGATGCCTTAACTGTCACCTAAAGATGCATTGATAATGGTATCATACTTGATAAAAACAAGTGCATTTATGCTAAATAAGAAATTGGATTGTTAGGCTTAGAGATAAAAATTGGACAAATCATCCTACAAAAGCATATTCGAAAAAAAATAGAGAATTTTCCTAAAAAGATTGAAGATAGGAAACAACTAGAAAGGTTTCTTGGATGCCTTACCTATGCTTCAGATTTCTTTAAAGATTTACCTAAGTTGAGAAAGCCATTACAGCAGAAACTCAAGAAAGAAGTAAGTTGGATATGGACCACTAATTATACAAAGATTGTTCAAAACTTCAAAAAGATGTGTAAAAATTTTCTTGTTCTTAATTTGCCTAATGGAGGAGATGATTTACTTCTTAAGACAGATGCTAGCAATGAGCACTAGAGTGCAGTACTCAAAATCAAAGAAGGAGAAAAACTCTGCAAATATTACAGTGGAAGCTATAATAAGACAGAATGCAACTATCCCATGATGGAAAAAGAAATACTTGTAGTTATAAGGGGAATTGAGAAGTTTTTAATCTTTTTAGCTCTAAAACCTTTTCTTATTCTAACAAATTGTAAAGGAATACTTGGTTTTTTGGAAAAAAAATTTATCAAATATGCAAGTACAAGGGTGACTCCTACGTTGGCAATTATGGCTTAACCAGTTTTCCTTCTCTATTGAACATAGACAGGAATCGAAGAACTCTTAGACAGATAGTTTAACTCGAGAACTCGTCAATAGTGATCATCAAAGCAGAACTCCTGCTAGAAAAGGAGGAAATCCATAATAAGATGCTATTACTACTAGAATGAGTTACTCCTTCTAGTAAAGTCTTTATTGATAATTTAAAATTCCATATAAAAAGTAAATCACACTTTGGCCTACTATCTTCAGTCTACCTAATAGCCCAAAGATTTTTCCTTTTAAAGTTACAAGTTAATTACCTTAAACGTCCTTATGATATCCAAGAAAAAAATAAGTTCCCATGTTCTAGAAAAATGGTTCAATGAATGATATGCAACCTGCAACGACTATTATCATAATTATTCCTATGACATCTGGAAGTCTTGGAGTACAACAATCTACTTTCCTGATAAGTCTGGAGTTGGGGGTATTAGTTTTCCAGCAATCCAAATGACCCAATCATTAAAACCTGGGAATATAGGATTGTATTTTACTTTCTAGAAATCCCATATCCAAAGTACCCATTTTTCTTAAGTTTAACCAAGTTTCAACAATACATATTTAGAAGGATCCATTAGATTTTAGATTTTAACCTTTCCTGATGATTCAACAAAAATTCCATATAATAGATGCCTATATTTGGAGGTACATTGTGCATTAATCGAATATAAAAATAAAAAAGCAGAACTAGCCCGCTATCTTGTTCAAATCGTTGATTACAACATTCCCTATGGTCAACGATAAGAATGGTTTCCAAAACGATGAGAATTAGTTACTGATCTTGCTTTAGCAAGAGCTATCAGTTTTTACAACATTTATCATCAAAGTTGGGCATTAATTGAACAAGGAAAAATGTTAATGCATTGTGGAAATATTACTTTCGCCTATGACAATGAGTTTAAAGAATACATGAAGGTGGAGGGAGCAGTCTCAGAAGATATCTTTGATTATCTCTTTGATGTTGGAGCTCAAAATTCTTATCAGAAAAAGGAAAGAAATATCTTCTAGAATTATTTGAGAAATGAGACCCAGAGTATCTTCAATTAGATGAAGATTTTGATGATTATCCAGATAATGATGGTCTGGAAGATATAATTGGAGATGAAGGCATGCAAAATCTCAATAATGATGAGTAGCCTTATCATCATTGAAAGCTCTGAAAAGTGTTGCTCCATTATTGTACTATTATAACAAGTGTCAGACCTGTAAAATAAGGCATTTCATTGTAGTCATGTGAATGTACTATAGCCATGGGTAATAGCAGCATGTACTGTAGCCGTTAGGGCATCCTATGTATTCCAATCCCCTCTATATAAGGAGAGGATGAGAGCCGAGAAGGGACATTGTCATTTGAGCATTCTTAAGCAAACGAGAAGTCAGAATTTTTCATTTTTCTATGAGCAAGTATATCTAATTATCTTAGCTTAAATCCCTCTTCAAGCTTTCCATTGTAATATTTCCATTTTCAAGCTTTCAATAAAAGAAGTTTTCAAGTAGAAAACGTTATTCAATTGAACCATATGTCTTAAATATTATAATTTCTTGATTAAAGTCTCACTATCCTTCAAAAGTATATAAAATTTGATTAGTAACTACGGTCCCAGATAGAAAACGAAATAGATCTGTATCTGCCTGATCTAAGAAAGGTGAGATTGAAATTAGCAATCTTTATAAACCGGATGCTAGAGGAACGCCAGAGTCCAGCGCCAACTACGTTCAGGCAATGGTCGAAACTCTCTAATTAAGTTTTAATTATTTTGCTAAGCATGGTGGGCCTTTAATCACAGAAAATACAATATTTATGATAAGTAGTAGATTGTGGTAACTAGTATTAGTAAAGTCATTATAAGAAGTCTAAACAAAAATATAAACTTAGTTTTACTAAAAAGTCCCGAAAACTTGAGTATTGCACTTAAAACCTCATTTTGGGCAAAAGTAGCAAATTCAAAAAGTTCAGGGATTAAATTGCAAAGAAAAACTTCGGTCAGTAACTATTTCTTAAATTATGGAACCCTCTTAATAGTTTATCTAAAATAGTAGGTACTTGGGAATACATTCTAAAAACGTTGACCCTTAAAATTATTTCCATAGAATCCAGGATACCCTAGAGTCATGAATTGCTGTAATTTCCTTAGGTAAGATGATTTTCGTAGATACCCCTATAGTTAATAGCAATGGCATTGATTTTCCCTTTTTCTAAAGGGTATGTCCATGCAAACCTGTATCAAGTCAACTAGCCAGGACAAACAACCCCCCGCCAATTGGTTTCAAAAAAACTGAAAAATTCAAAAAAGGGAAAAACAAGGTCTGGTGAATAATTTAGATCTATAAAAAAAGGAGAATGGGTTTGACTCATCTCTTCTTAATTTTAAGGGCTAATCTCCTTCATAGCCTTTGATATTAGGTGCAGTTCTATCTCAGCCATTTAACCTTACTGGAATTTAAAAAATTAGAAATCAGGTATTGACTCTTGCCATGTTTCTGTACCTCTCTCGCACACGTTTCTCCCTCTCTGTAACTGCATTTGCATGCCCTTTCTCCCTCTCTGTCCATGGCAGTTAAGTTATTACATTTATTTAAAGAACAAAATAACTGTGTGTGAACCCCTAATGCTGCTTTACTTCATGAACCCCGTTGTCCTTTTCTCTCTCTTCAAATCTATGATTGTGATGAATAATCTTGGTGGAACTACTGAGAATTTTATATCTTAGTGATTTCAATTTTAATTTTGTTATTTTAGTTCTTGAATCTCACTTTGTTTAGAGTGTTTTACGGCTCTGTCTACCCTTTCTCCTGTCTCGATCTCCCTTGTCTATCTTCAGCCCTTATATTTCCTTTTCTTCATAGGAGCGGAAAAAATGGTGTCTTTGTCATGGTGTAGAATTCATATCTGGAACGCCAATGCACCTAACTCATGACGAAAGGTCAATATAATCTAACAGCTCATCTTTGATATATGTCTCTCTGTGTCTTCGCCCCTCTTCCTTTGTTTTTTTTTTTTTTAAAGAGAAAATATTATGTATGATGGGCAAATTGATAAGGGAGGTAAGTGGGTCACTTGTCTTGAGTTCTTTATTTTTTTCTTTTTTTTTTTGGGAGGAGGGGGGAATTGCCTGGAGCAATCGAAGAAACTTTCTCATATATGGAAACTTCATTTGTCTCTTGATTGTAATGGTGATTACTGGCAAACAGCTAAGGTTGAATTATACTTGGAATTACATGTAAACGTCATCACATCACATATTACAACAAACAACTAAGGGGGAATTGTGCTTGAAATTCTGCTTGGAATTATACCGATCGGGTGATGTGGCAAGTTTCGCTTATGGTTACTTCATAGCAATAATAGGGGCCAAGATCAATAATGTCAATACAAAAGTGGCAGAAACTACATCATTGAAGGAAGTTATGATTTGTTGAACATAATATGGATGGAGGACAATTCAATTGATGATAGATTGTGATAAGTTTAGTATAACGATTAAGGCTTAAGCAACGAAAATTTGATTTATTTTATACGTTTTTCTCCAGTATTACTTGGGTAATGCTTCTGAAGGTCATAATGTTAATTATGCTCTTCACGATGTTAATAGGTGGCTTATAGGCTTCCTTGATTGAATTTTATCGAAACAATAATTTATTTTGGATGTTAAACATTGAGATGGTATTTTTGATGTACTTATGGAGGATGATTTGAGCAAGAGCAAATGTTTGAGTTCCTTTTTCATAAAAGAGGGTATTCATCTTCTTAATTTTGAATTATAATCATCAATGCATTACTAAAGCTTTGCTTTTTTAGCTGTTCATCCCTTGAATTTGAGTTTGATGACGTGCTCCTGTGGACTGTCAAGATTTAATTTTGACTGCATCATGTAGAAGAAATTAGTCTGTTATTAATCTACATGATAGTTTTCTCTATTTTAATATCTCCACTATTGTCATAAATCATAATTGTGTATTCTTCTCATGTTTACGATAATATTTTCTGTATCTAAATTTCAAATACAGTAGTTAGTTTTTCACTTAAGATCGACTCATTAATTAGTAATTTTTTTCCTCCTACTCTCATTTTTCATTGCCATCTTACAATCTATTCTGTCTTTTGACATTTTGAATTTCCAACTTCTTTTTTAGGGGAGGGGAAGATGGGTGGGGTCGTTCTAGATAGCACATTTGTCTATTTGATTAAAAGGTTGGTTGTAAATTTAATATCATAGTTGATAATAAGTTTTTTTTAAAATTATTAGTTGATAATAAGTCTTTGCAATCTCAAGTTTTTCATGATATGTCTGTTTTGAGAATGAACTACTAAGCTTTACTCCCATCAAGACCTAATCAATGCAAGGGTTGGAATAACAGATCATCGCTATCATATAACCCTGTTTTTGGTTCCACTATATTTTGGGGGGGTTGTTCTCAGTAGCAAATATTCTTATATTTGGTTGAGAGTTTCGTCATAAACTTAATATTGTAGTCGATAGTAAGTCTCTTCTTTTTAATTGTCAGTTGATAATAATTTGCAACCTTAAGTTTTCATGATTTATTCCGTCAAGACCTAATCGATGTTACGAAAATACATCATTGGTATCATATAACCCTATTTGTTTTCAAGAGCACATTTGCTTATATTTGATTGAGAACATTGGTTGTAAATTTAATATTATTGTAGATAGTAAGTCTTTTTTTTAATCATTAGTTGATCATAGGCCTTTGCAACCTCAGGTTTTCATGATTTATCCCCATCAAAACCTAATCAATGCAAGTGTTTGGAAAACACATCATCGTTATTATATAGCCTTATTTTTTGTTCCATTAACCTTTTTTGTGGGGGTGTGGAGGTTAACTCGAAAAGGGGTGGAGGTTATGTGATTTGGGGTGGTTAGGGATTAGTTATGCACAATGCACAATCTACATCGTACAGTATTAATTGAGTCTAAGAGCAATCCAACTCAAAAAAGAGCCCTTGACATGTGGGAAAAATTCCATGTGAGTGTTTTCTTCCTTTTTCTTTGGGCGGAGGGGGAAGGTGTAGGGTTGCTCTCTGTAGTGTTTTTGTTGTATTTTATTGAAAGTTTGGTTGTAAATTTAATGTTATATAGTTGATAATAAGTATTTTGTTTGGATTATCAGTTGATAGTAAGTCTTTTCAACCTCAAAGTTTCATGGTTGATTGATTCCCATCAAGATATGCGAATGATAGGAAAATATATCATCGTTATCGTATAATCCTATCTTTAGTTTCACTAGAATGGTTTTCCTTTGGGGGGGAGGGGGAGGGTTAACTCTAAAGGGGCTAGAGGTTATGTGAATTGGAGATATTAGAGAGTAGTATTACATAATGCACATCAGTAGTATTAATTGACTCTGTAAGCAATCCTACCCCCCCAAAAAAAAAGCACCCATGGCGTGTAGAAACAATTCAATGGTGGAGTTTTCCCCTTTTCTGGGCCGAGGGGTTTCAATGGTGGATGTTCGTAGAAAATGTGATTGATTTTCTGATAGTTAATTTTAGATTTTATTTACTGTTTGTAGGCGCCCCTTGATGAGACTTATGGGTGTTTGTCTCTATTAAATATTGGGTTCATTTTCTTTGTTTAAGAATTGAATTGGTGTGATGCAGAGAAAAATATACAAATTTGTATTGTGCATATGAAATTTCAAATATTTACGTACTTTATGGAATCTCTTACGAGTGATGAATCCGAATTTTGTTTAGTTTGGAAAATTTGGGAGTTCCCATTGCTTCTTCCGTTGAAATATGCCCCAAACATTTATGATTAGGCAATAGGTATCATATTATTGTATTTTCTTTCGCCCGCAACCCCCCCCCCAAAATTTTTGGGTAATGTAATCCAAAGGCAACCAATAGCAATAGGCACTATGTCATTGATTTTAATGTTATACTTCCATTCACCTACTTGTATGGTGATTCTTGAGACATTTTTTTTTGGGGGGTAATCACATACATGGTCCTTTTGATAAAATAGATTGTTTGTTAATTTCTTCATGTTCTAGAACAATTTATTTCAAGTTGTGTTTCCCCTCCGCACATCTCTCCCTTGGCCCAAGCAATAGGTAGATTGCAAGTAGTTTGTGTTGATCTTCATATTTGCAATTAGCTTTCAGTTCTTTCCCGTATCTTTTTCTTATTTTTATCCTTTAGTTGAGACATTAAATAATTATTTTATATTTTTAGAGTACCACAAACTTCAGGGGTGGAGCCAGGATTCAAAATAAGGGGGACGAGATTAATAATACACATAACATAAACTTTAATAGTTCTAAAAATAAAGTGCGTAGCTAATACATTCAAGAAGTTGTCCTCGACGAGATATCATGATTTGAAAGCAAAGCATGATATAGTCGTTTGACAACTTTTAAAAAGATTCAAAAAAATTACACAAAAGGCAACACATAAAGTTGAACCTACAACATCTCACATAAAGCAATAAGCAACCAACTAATCTATTATGCACTCCTTTGTGAAATATTTAAGAACTAATTAATATATATCTATTTTTTATTTCCACCGGAATATCCCACATTTAATTTTTTTCTCAAAAGTTAGAGGATCAATTGATCCTTCTTACCCCTTAATAGCTCCGCCACTGACAGACTTAATAAAACTAACCAAATAGTAATCCTCGGGTTTTAGCTAATAATAAATAATACAGACAAAAGTTGGGCTGCCGGGGGTGGAGGGTGGGGAGAGAAAACTCGCTTTAACGCAACGCAATGCAACGCGACGTTAGCCGTTTAGAAGTTACCATCAGAGCATCACCAGGGAAATTACTAACAAGTGTTGGTGTAATTTTCATAGCAGTTTCTGCAGAATGAGGGGCTCGCACGGGCGGTTTTCCATTTAAGCGTCATGTCCCTTGTAATTACTTTATTACCCTCATGATTGGTTGCTCCTTTTATAAATACATCTTCTCTCTGTACCTACTTACATCACTCTTTGTATCTTTCTTCTCTTTCTCTCTCTTCATATAGTCAGCCATAGACGAAACCTTAAAAATTTAGAAATTAATTAAAATTAATTTAAAAATCAACCAAATTTTAAAACAATAGCAGTTTTTTAAAATATTAATACGATAAATTTTTAATTAAAATCCATATTCATAGAAGTAGTTATTTAAAAAATTAACGCTAATTTTTATTAAAAATAATTAACTATAAATGCTATCCTTAATAACAGCATTTAGAAAAGTATTTTTAATAACTCAGAGTCAATTATGTTTTATAAAATAATTAATATTACATTTAAGTTAATGATCTTATAAGAAAATTCAATTAAAAAACCCTTAAATATAAGGTAAATGATTACTCCTTTTATATATAATTCTTCATTCTTATAAATATTTTTAACGTAAAAATTCTTTTTTTTCATCATACTTGATAAGAAATTAAGCTCTTTTATTTTTTTTTTCTAACTTTATGTAAAATATATGAAATCTTATCTTCACTATTCTTTTCTTGATATAAGTAAACTAATTTCAAAATTTTGTTGCCTGATTTTAAACATAAATTTTAAATTTTAAATTAAAATTTTTATTCTTGTTCATTACTCCAAAATGATAATTTTTTAATTTTCGTTTAACCTTCTAACTTTATTAAGTTTAAGGTCTATTCATTTATTTTTACGTAAGAAACATCATTGTTATTATTTTAAATAAAATTTTATGTTTTACTTGTATTCTTAAAAAACTGTTTTCACACTGTTGAAATATTTTTTCTATTTTGTTGCTAATTTCTTCAAATTTTCTTATCTTAGAGTCATTAAAAATGTTAAAATATATCTTAAACCATGATTGTAAATTGTTTCCGTAAACGTTAAGCCCTAAACGTCAGGCCCTTAATCGTAAGCCTTACCATAAAGCTTGAACCCTAAAATCCTAATTGTTGATTGTTGAGCTATGAAGTTCAACTGAAGTATAATCCCTAAATATTACAGTATAAATGTTATAGTCTCATAATAAACGTTATGTCTCCTACTTATAAATCTCACAACTAATATGAGATTATCTAACTCTTGAGTAATTTTTTGATCTAATAGTACAAATAAAGTGCTCTAAATTTCTTGATTTAATAGCACAAACAAAAACTATTCTAACTCAAATAATAAAAACTTGGGATTACCAATGATTTTTTTCAAACTTTTCTTTTGTTTTGTTGTTAATCTTTCTCATTCAAATAAGACAACCACCTACATAATTTTTATATTTAGAGGATTTGAAAATCATATTGAATAGCTTCATCAAGTGACGAGTAAATTATTTTTCTCCATTAGTTTAAGGGTACTTAAAAAGAGAAACAAAAACAAGGAGGGGGTAATAAATAAATAAAAGGGCATGGAGTAAATAAAGAAAAGTTGGAAAAATTCATTAATCTATAGTTTTGAGATAGGGTTTATCATAGAAATAAATACGATACGCAATCCTAAGTTTTATCGTTTAACATTTAGTGTTTATGGTTTATGTGTGAACTCTAAAACTAGTATCAAGAACTAAGGTTTCAATGTAACCTTTATAACTAATTTCAAGAAAGCAATATCCATTGTTAACTGTATAGGCCCACAAGTGCAAGGTTGTCATTAAGTATATTAAGTTTTCAAACCGTATACGCCAACCCGGGTTAATCGTATATTGTTCGGCGTGTTTCATCCTCGCTTACACGTTACTTGGGAAACTTCCCAGGAGGTCACCCATTCCAAAATTACTCCCTAGTAAGCACGCTTAACTGTGGAGTTCTTAAGAGTAAGCTACTTGAAAAGAAAGGTGCACCTTTGGTGATATAAGTAGTCACTTCGATCCTTTTAAGCACACTCGGGGTGTTACATATATGCTAACATGGCTAGCCAATTATATAACCTAGGTTAACTGGACTGCATGTGCAGCCAAACCTTGGATTTATTTGGTCTCAGATTCTTCTCATCTTTCTTTCAAGTAAACTCAGTTTTTCTTTGGTTAGAATCCACACAATCTCATAGAAATTGTCCGACTTAGACATAGATTAGAAAAGGGGTACAAAATACTAACTTATGCAACAAAAAAACTGAATAATTAACAATTAACACCCTTAAAATACTATGCAAATGTGGCAACAATTAA